>JABXWE010013278.1:0-25179 GCA_014611495.1 Limonius californicus
GTATTTGGGCATTTTCTGTGTGAATATTATAACGTTGTTTTGTTCTAATGTGTCTTAAGAACGCACTTTAATAATGTTGAAAAATCCATTTAATATAATATAACAAAATTAAGTAATTGTAATAAATAAAAATGTTTGTTCTCTTATTACACATCGCACTGTATCCGTGTGCGGTATTAAAATGTATAGAAATCTGTACAGAAAGTGATAGCAAATTTAGATTTTATGTATTTTCAAATATAAATAATTAGATTTTGTTACATTTTGCAATTGTATTATATTTTCTAATTGGCTGCAGGACTGCCTACTAATTTAATCAACACACACAAAGGTGGATCAATTCCAAGTGCAGTGATTCTTAACGTTTTCAATTGATCTTTTTAATTTGTGGGGATAATTTGTCAAAGTTTTATTAAGTTCTCGTATGACCTTAATATAATTTGCAATTAATTCTCAATTGATGAAAAGCAAATTATCCAAGGAGTTTACCACCGTATTAAATTAGGCTTATCAACGTGTTTAAGTAAGCCTCCGTTGAAATATAGCCATACCAAATATGGTGTAGAATATCCTATTAATAAAATCACTAAAAAGTGTGTAGTTTGATTCTACATTTTGTATTATTCGAATAAAAAGAGAAAGTATTCTCAGTAAAATTGAAAACAAATCTAGAATTAATTTCAACCCCGATTTCTGAACTGCAACGTTTCCCGACAATTTTTCAAAACTATAAAGAATATGTACATTTTTATCAGTCCTCGACATTTAAAGATATTATTTCCAGCCCGGAATTGAAATACATTTTTTTATCCCTCGTATTTTTTGAAAGTGTGTTATGTGATTTTAAAATTTGCCGCTACACTTTAGTAATTCCGTAATTTCTTTGCCGCTTCGTAGGAATGATTATCGCTATTTTAAATTGAATTCTTATTTTGGGTTACCATTTCGGTATTTTGTTTTGTCTGTCAAAGTTCGGAAGTGTCAATAGCTGTTCTTTGTGTGAAATCTGCAAGTTCTTGTTTTTCTGCGCTAGACCTTGAACGCCTTCTGGAATATTCCAGAATATTTCGTAAGATTTCGTCATGTTGTGCAATCTTTTGAGGGGGGTGCTGATTCCCATTGCATTTCGAGTGCAGTTCACTTCCGAGTCTTGTGGATTCCGGTCCTCGAAATCAACATCCATCGAGGCCCGTAAATGTTTCTTTGAGTGGAAGTCAGACTTTGGGAAGCGAAGGTTGAACCCTAGAGAACGTTCCTTTTCCCTTGCGGCGCGTTGCTATTTATTCTGCAATCTATCGTACCGTGTTTTGCTGTAGTGCAAACGTATCTCGACTTGTTAGTGTCGGATATATATAAATAAGTGATAGCAAATGGTCGCCATGGTTTTGGACAAGTAAAATTTACACTTGCTCCTGTCGAACCTAGTTCGGATCTTTGTGAGGGTTAAGGGAACTAAATAAATACATCGTACAAGTGTTGTGCCTGGAATTTGGTTCGTCCTGCCATTGTCGAGAACTTCCCTTCTTTCTGCCCATCGCCTGACATCGTTGAAAGCAATTTGGCCTTTTTCGGGGATTTAATACCTCGCCCCTACGCCACCCCGAAAACGTTGTCTTCATTCCCAACATATTTATCTTCAACCCGTCATTTGGAAGCCACCCAGGGTTGGGCCTGTTGTGCCTGTCTACAAAATTCAAGGTAAAAACTTCCAGTTTGGTGTTTTTTTTTGTGAAGCAAAACTTTCCGTGTAACTTGCAAAATTCAAACGTGTTAACCTTTGTTTTGTTTTATTGATAAAAATAGTAACAGTGACCTGAAGCCACTCTTCGTTTTGTATAAATTATATACAGACGTTCATTTCATGTTATCTCTGTAAACTTGCGCAACTGGACAACGCAGTTATTAAAAGCATTTAAATGTAGCGTTGGCACCAGCGGCGTAGAGTTGTGTGCGAACGTTCGAAATTATTGCTGTTTGTGTTTTACGTTATAAAGTTTCCTATCGTTGATATATATTTTTGTGTGTTCTGTGCCATTTTTGACAGTTCATTATATGTGTTAAAATTCCGCATGTCTTTTATTACTGTGTTCTGAATATTTATGTAAGGATTTTGCAAGCTTTAAGATCTAGGTGAAGGCACAATTAAAGGTAGGTTCCATTCACGTGAGCTGCTGGTTCCTCGACCTTCCGCGAGGACCTACAAAACCAGCTGGATTTTGGAAGGTGGCGCCCACTTATTTCGACGCATCCTGTATACAACTTGAAGCATTTTCTCTATAAGCGATTTTTAGCGAACTCCCCCTACTCCTCTGAGCAAGCCGCTGGCCTTTACCATCTTTTTTTTGTTTGCGGGTCCAAGAAAAGCGCGTTTGGTTGTACCGAAAATTTCTTAGCACGCCAACGTGCGATTTTCTTTGTCCCATAATTCTCGTAGTGAGAATTGGCCCGTAACAAGTGAAAACTCTAAAATGTATGTTTTCATCTATTTTTCTGGCTTAATCTTCCTTACTGTAAGCACATACATCACTCAGTATTTTTATCTTAGTAACTGTGACGTTTCGAACATACACAATCACATACATACAAATAATTTCAGAACAACGAAATATTGTTTCATCTTTTCCATAAAAGTTTAGCCAAGGGTGCCTTCAGCTTGTTCAGGTTGATTTAATATATTTCTAAAGTGAGGGAGGGTGGGCCCGCGTAAATATCCTTGAAAGAATGTAAATTAATTGCTAGTTTTAGAAGTAGTTCATTATTGCTCCGGAGGAATGCATTTTGGAAACGGACCGGCTAATTGTCGACGGTAGATGGGCACGAGACATCACGTCAAAATTGAGGACCTGGTTCGTGGGCACCTGCCGGGGGCGCAAGGTGATCCGCCCCCCAGGTGCCCCGAGGTGCTCGCGACCACCTGCCCGAGACACCGCTTAATTACCAATTAAACAGACTGTCAAATCCAGATACACTTACACGGCGAAAAATATGAAAACCTTATAAAATACACCTGTAAGCATTAGTCACTCGTGTATTAAAAATGTAGACATTGTTTATATATTCCGTTTAGTGCTGCGGCCAACGTTTTTATGATGTGGTTAAGGCGACGCCCCGCCGGGAACGTTAGACGTTAGCTTAACTGCTTGATTTTTAATTCGAATACGCCCGCTCACTGATGTTCAATAAATATTCATTGAAAAATCGACCAGCTTATCCCGTGTAATTGGAATTTTCGCCTAAACGTACCCGAGTAGCACGTAGAAGAATGCGTGATTAATGTAAAAGGAATTAATATTTCATTATCTCTCCTTTGCAACTAACTGCCTCGCATAAATTACTCGTTTAAATTATATCCGTTTTAGTTAGAACACAATATTGTAGGATAACTTTCTAATGCGTAACGTTCTTAGCTTAAGTAGTCGATCAATAAGAAAAAAACTTCTAAACGAGCAAGATATGTTAACTTTCCTCTAAAATTCGTGGTTGTAGATCCCAGAAATTAATCCATAACATTATATCACATCAGCCAAACGTTGGTGTAATTAACCAAGAATCAATCAAGGATATTATACTAAAGATTGTGTAATATATTAAATGTGTACACAATGTGATTACACTTATCCCATAATTCCATTTCCAAATAGTAAATTAAAAAATTACCATCAAGGTCACATTTTTAGTATGCAACGTAGGTACACCAAAATTGGGCAGAACAATGTGAAGTTTTATTACCCTTTGAAAATGCTACCGTGAACGATTAGAGAAACGTCAGCATTAATAAATTCTATGACAAAGCGGTAAAGCTCGAAGAGATCACTTCAGGGGAAAATAATGTTAGCAACAACCCTCTATTTAACATTTTCAAGGCCATATTGTTTTTATTTCTGGCGGTACAAGGACAGATACCAACTGTGATTCACAGTAAATTAATAGTAAAGTACAACCATTCGTTTAAGACCGAATCTTTGAGCCGCTGTTATCTTGTCATTTCCTCTCAGCGTGAAGCGTGTAATACCGTAACAAAAGAACGAGCGGTAGTTATTAGTCTACAGGTATGTACTCGGTGTGCGTATTTTGAAATGGAAACTTAATGTATTTTAATATTTTGCTTGTATAGAAAAAGGAATACGTCTACCCGGATAAGTGATTTTGTAAATATTTTAAAATTTACCGTAATACGTTGGATCTACCCGAGTGTCCCCTATCAGTTACAGATAATTCCTAAGTCAAAGGCTTAAAGATTCGGCCTTAAAATAATGGTTCTACTTTAAACGGCAAAAATTACACCACACACCAAATAGACCAATTAAGACAAGATACCACCGAAGGAAGAGACGAAGAGATAAACGACAAAAAGAAAGGCAGGATGATGAGTCAGAGATCCCCATTAAATAGTGGCACAGACCAGAAACCGAAAAGGAATCCAAATACTGACCACACGCCAAAAAACGAATAAGTAATAAAAAAGAAGAAGAAAAAATAGTTGACCGTAATGATATAAGACAATTCAAATAAAGCAAATGAAAAATAAAGAATGAACTGGATATACGTAAAGCAATATATTTGGAATGTTCGAACAATACACAAGGTGGGTAAAGCGAACTAAATAGCAAAAGAAATGGAGAGGTACAAAATTACAATTCTTGGCCTAAGTGAAACAAGGTGGCTAGGATCTGGAGAAAGGTGACTACCATGTGATAAAAACAATCATATATTCTGAAAAAATAGAAGAACAGGCAAAACATGAATATGGAGTATCTCTACTGTTAGATAAAGAAGGGAAAACAGCCCTGTTAGAATGGGACCCCGTCTCAGAACGTATTATTACAACAAGAATAAAGGCGAGAATCTTTAATGTAATGCTAATGTCTATGCACCAACAAATAATGACGAAAGAGAAAAATAGAAATTTTTTTCGAACAGTTGCAGAAGGTATACTTTATAAAGAAAAGAACAAGCAAGTAAAAAGAAGTGCGCGGAAAGAGAGAAGAATACACTATGAGGAAATAGCAAATGAAGCAGAAAAAGCAGTAAGACAAAATGATTTCAATGCCCAGTATAAATTAACAAATAAACTAACAGGAAGGAAAGAAGGTCGAACAACACAAATAAGAGACAACACTGGAAAGAAACTAAAGACGGAAATGGAGATACTGGATAGGTGGGGAGAGTACCTTGAGGAAATATACCCAATGCAGGTAGAGGAAGTAAACGAGGTAGAAGAGTATGAAGAATTGGAAATAAATACAAACAAACCAACAAGAGAGGAAAATAGGGATCATTTACAAAACAAAAAATGGCAAAACTGCAGACATTGATAATACCCCAGGAGATCTAATAAAAGCTGGAACTAAAGAAAATGCTGAGATTATCTATCACTTATAAGGCAAGATATGGACACAAGAAGTGTTACCAGACTATTGGACGACTGGGCGTATCATCACTATGCCAAAAGTAGAAGATAAAACCCAATGCAAAAACTGGAGAGCAGTGACACTATTGAGTGATACTATCAAAATTTTAACGAGGGTAGTACTAGAAAGGATAATAATCATGGTGGATGACAGTTTGATGCCTAACCGAACAGGATTTAGGAAACGGCGTTCCTGCACAGACCAAATTTGTACCCTAAGAATAATAATAGAAGAAGGCATGGAATGGCACAAAGAAATGTACTGCGGGTTTGTGATTTTTGAGGAAGCTTTCGATAAAGTAAATGGATCAGTGTTATGGAAAGTACTCAAAGACTATGAAATTCCGAAAAAGGTTAAGCGAATAATAAAGCTATTATATCAAAATTTCAGTGCAACTACAGAACACAACGCGGGGGGAGGGCTCGAAACCAATAAAGATTAAATGTGGAATGCAACAAGGGTGCATTCTTTCACCGATTTTATTTTTGCTTGCTGCTCATTGGGTCATGCAGAAAGTATCTGATAGTAGGAAAGGACTAGCATGTGATATGTTCGTTTGATTTTGCCACTTCATTTGAATTAAAGTCGTATTTTAATTGACGCTCTTAAGCCGATTACTATTTTTATTATTTCCAAAGATTTATGGGAGGCCATTTTCGAAACTTAATCGAACGCTTGACATGTATGTTTAGTCTGTTTAGCACCGACCGAAATCAGTTCTTGGAATTCTTCGGTTGCAGACTGGCCCGGAAGTTCCACGTGCAGGATTTATTCTAGAATCCTTGCACCATATTTCGCAATATGATGAAATCTTCCGGCTGTTGGGTGTTCGCGTTTCGTTCTTTAGTCAGTCGATTTAACACCTTCGCTCTACCCGGTTGCTCCTTACCATCTCGGCGCCGGTATCAAGACAAGACACAAAAAAATGAACGCTAGCTTCTGGGAATGAACGCACGTGGTTTTTGGAAATGTATTTGTTGACAGCCTTCTGCTAAATGAATATAACGTATCGTTTTTTGCCTTAGGCAAAAAAATCTTCGACTTGTGTCGGATTAAAAATATTAGTAGAGTGTCAACTTTTTGTAAAGACAATTCAGTGAAATTGTTTTCTCGACTTGTGTCGGATTAGAAGCCTTCAATTCCGTGACAGTCTCCTGCAAGACGTTGCAAGTGATAATCCCGTACAGCGGCGGAAATTTTGGCTCCTGAAGTTTCCGTCTTTCTTTTTTTTTCGTCAAAGAAAGTCCTGGCGCGTAACGTTGTCTCCATAGTGATCCAGTCTACAGGGGCGAATTTTTCCTGCTTCCCGAAGATCTTAGGAACACCCCAGTTGTGCCTCTCTCTGCTCCCCTACCGAACAAAGCTAAGGTAGGACAAATTGTTGATTGTGTTGTGAAAGCTTGATTCGGATTTCATTTTCTTGAATTAAAGTGCTGACTCTTTTTTTTTGATGCAACGCAAAGCGACCTTCAGTCGCCAGTTGCCATTTTTTGTGTTAACTGTAAAGTGTAATTATAAATTGTAATTTTTGTAAACTCGATCGTCACTGGCTGCGTAGATCTGTTCCTTAAAGTAAATGCCGCAAACCAGGGGCGGGAGAGTCTTTCACTTTGGATGTTCCAACAATCCTTTATTTAGTCCACAGTTGTTTTTCTTGTTTGTTCTAAATTGCATTATTTGTGTGGTATACTTTACTCAATAGATTTAGATAACCGTAGTACGATCTTTTATTTCTGTGTATTTTTATTGTATTGTATGCATGAACTTTGTAAGCTTTACATACAGAAGGAGGCACAATAAAGGTGAGTCGGTGTCCCGTAAGCTGCTGGCTTCTCGGCCTTCCACGAGAACCTGCAATCAGCTGTGATTTAGAAGGTGGTATCCGCTAATTTTAAACGATTTCCTTCCCTTAAGCGTTGCTCGTGAACCACCCCTACTCCTCTGAGTTAAGCCGTAGGCCTTTTGCATCTTTCCTGTTGCGGTTCAACGAAAAAGCTCGTTTTGGCCCGTAACACGTGGCGGTTTGGAACTGTATTAAAAAGCTTAGAATTTGCCAATGCTATGTGCCTAATAACCAAAAGACTCAATCACATGCAACAGAAACATCAACCAAATTAAAGATGAATCGTCAAAAATTGGAATCAAAATAAACACCGAAGAAACGAAAATGATGATAATTAACAAGAATAATATGGAAGGGATTAAACTGAATGGAAAGCCTATCGAAAATGTACACGAATTTTTTTACCAATGTGGTATTATTGATGATAGTGGAGGATGCCAGAAAGACATTAAGAGAACAATAGGTAATGCGCAAAATGTGTACTGCAGGTTGAAGAAAGTCTGGAACTCCAAAGAGATTTCGCTGAGAACAAAAATGGTAACTTCAATACCAATGTCAAAAGTACCCTCTGATATAGTCGTTTACTAAAAACCATCTTAAACAAATACAAGTATTAATAAATAAGTGTCTGAGAAGAATTATTTGTGTATACTGGCCAAATACAATTTCAAACGAAGAGATGTAGCAGCGCACAAACCAGGAATCTATCAAGAAGTATATTGCAAGACGAAAATGGGGCTGGATAGGCCACACATTAAGGGAGCCGAACACGGATATTGCAAAACAAGCTTTGAACTTTTGTATTAAAGGGAAAAGGGATCAAGGAAGGCCGACAATAACATGGAGAAGGACCATAACGATAGAGTGCAGTCTACTAAACAAAAAGTGGAGTGAACTCAAAACGTAGCACATAATAGGAGGGAGTGGAAAGGAATTACGGAAAGTGTGTGTAAAACCATAATATCATAGACCAAAAAATCAAACTCAACTCGACCTAATAATAAGAAGATGTGAAAGTGAGAAGATAGTGCAAGACTAACGACCTTGCACTATTATCCCCGTTATATAAACGTCCTAGGACGCCCTATACTCCTTATAGAGTTACAGTATTAAATAAGTAAGTAAACGTACCGTTCTGAAACATTTTCATGCTGCGGATATTATAATGACTTTCAATAATTAAAAAAAACGGACGTTCAGTTAATTTCCCAAATGTTCTGCTAACTGAACATCCTACACTCGAAATATTTGCAAATGCAAGATTAGTGCTTTAAAACCGAACATAAATGTTGTATTAACGACCTTGACAATAACAATGTGAAAGCTACTATTTAAGATGAATATCAATCTAATACATATTCAAGCTGCATTAAGTTGCAATTAGCTTTATTGGCGCAATTATCTCCATTCGATTGAAAAAAATCACAATCATAAACTTAAGAGATAATAAATTCGTTTTTTTTTATTGTGTTAAATAAACATACATAATACCCGTTTCCTTCAGTGAGTAATAAACTTATTATAACTTTTATCTACCTTATTTAATACCCATTAAATAATGTCAACGCGGTTTCGCTATTTCACGGGCTCTTTTAATGTGTCTCTGTATATTATCTACGAATGCAAATTAAATTCGCGCATCTCAATAGCTGCTAGACCATAAAATCGCTTCTTTTTTGTTGCTAAACACATTGCGCCCATAAAAACGGCCACGGCCATTGCATGTCGGTGTAATTAATTCGCATTAAAAATTAGGAACTGTAAGGGCCTTTTAGTATTAACTATGATCCCTATCAGATCGGTTTCTAGATAGTAGCATAAATTACAACGAGACGATCAGCTTGACGAAGGAATATCGGTTAATTAAAGGAAAATAATGCTAATTTTCGATTTATCTACCATCTCGAACAGAACGAGATTAATAATTGTTGAATGAATTTTTATGTTAAGGTGCAGTTTTTTTGTATTAGGTAATTCTTACAGTTACGTTCGATAAAAATAGACTTTACGTAAATTACACAAATGAGCTTCCTGTTAAAATTACAAACAATCCTAATACATCAAGTTTTGCTGTTGAATAAGCCATTCAGGATGTTAAACAAAACAAATACTAACTTATAGTAACTAAGTAGCTTTCAATGACAATTGAATATCGTGAAAACGTAATGTAGGGCGCCAAATGCCGCAGGGCGCCAAATAGCGCAGGGTGCCAAATTATACGTAGAAATCCAAATTACATTTTTAAGCAACGTTACAATAATATCTTCACGAACTTGCTATGAGATTTTGTGTAGATCGGAGATTTCTCTTGAAGTCTGTTTCAGTTCTAGTTTTCGTCGAAGGAATCCCACGATAGGGCAGGAAGATAATCAGAAATAATGGTTCCAACTTGTTTAAATCGATCAATCAATCACGATTTACTTGTAAAAGCCAACCGATGCAATCAGTGCATGTACATGTGCGTGTTACACCTTTCCCGTTTGTTGTACGTGCATGTTTTACATCATTGTCATCGCCAAAACGTTCTAGAATAGATCCTTGCACGCTTGGATGGAGTTCTACATTGAATAACTATTTTTCTAGCTAGACTAAGTAGTTGACTGTATAGAAGCAGCAGCGTATGAAAATAAAAACGAAGAAGCTCAAAGGTGACAAAATCAGATCAGCACTGTGTAATTTCCCGTTTTGTAAAGTGTTTTTTATTAGGAGTGATGGGTTGGGTGTTATAGACGATTGAGTTGTAAACGTAAAACGATTTCAGCTAATTTATTTGATTTTAAATAGTGAATTTATTGAATATTATAAAATTGGAATGATTATTGGATAGAGTAGATGCGTATTATTAAAATTAAACAGTCGTGTTTATATTAAATCAATAAAAGGATACGCTCCGCTCCTAAGATGAAATTCATAACAATTTAAGAAGAGTATTACAGGAAAAAAAAGGAAAAGAAAGCAAGCCTGTAAATTACTGTACACCGAAGAGACACCCCACCACAATTGGGCTAGCAAACAACCCTACATGTTGAAGCTACGAAATGGAGGATGAATCCCCATTCCATATATTCTGCCAATGCGAAGCACTGGCAGCAAGAAGCCTTTGGACGTTCGGAATCCCTTGTTTGGACACATACGAACTCCAGGGTGCAAGCTATCTCTCCCAAAGACATCCTGGGCTACGTAAAAGCCACAGGACTACGAGCGAGAGAGAGAGAGAGAGGGAAATCAGTATAGGGGGCACAATATGCCGCAATGAATTGGGTCTAGAACCACATCTGTAGGGGACAAAAAGTCTGAAAATGATAATACATAGGAAGTTTTAATTCAAAAATTATTGCGAACTATGAAACCCGTTTCAAGTCTGTAGGAAATGGAAATGCAGGAACTTTGGTCTATTTTATTGAAAATAAGTTTTACGTTGCAATCATTTTCTTCAAGAAAAGAGTAATTAAATAAATATAGCATAGACGATGATCCAGACAAAAGTTATTATTAGGCTTAAGATAATTATCCACTAATTGTTCCTTGTTTGCGAAAACCCATTGACGAAGAAAGCTTAGCATGGCTAACCCATTTAACCTATTTTCGACAATATTGCTTCTAAACCATATTCTAATTCGGCGAAGTGAGTTGAATGAACGCTCTATAGGGCTTGTTGTGCAGAGCTGTGAAAGCAAAATCAATAGCGCTTTTCTAATGATTGAAAAAAACAATTGGCTCCTTTTTAAAACCTCGATGATATCTGACGCTTCTTTTACCTCGTTCCACATTTTGAAACCACAATTCCCCTTCTCCTTCGATGCCTTCCAAATTGTGAAAAGTTGCACAAGATGAAGTACTTTCATTCCATTCCTCCAATCAAACATCTCTCATGTTACTCGGATGGAAATGTGTCAACGAAAATGCAGGAGGCTTGTCTGCCGAAAATCTGTCTTCTAAAGATGATATGATGGAATCCAAGTAAGGAATTATTACAGACCTTCTCCAAAATTCGGATGGATTTCTGGCTGGAGGGTTGCTTCTATGCATTTGTTGGCCAGCAACGCGGGTGGTGGTTATATCAACACCCAAATGCTTTGCAATGTCGCCTGTTTTTTTTTCAATACGTCATCTGTGACGTTCTCCACATCTTCCCGATGCTCTCTTAGCATGACGAGAATAGTTTGAATGTGCTGGTTAGCTTTAACTATGTCAAGTGGCTTCAATTGAAGTGTATTTGCTACGGGTTCGAGTATAGAGGAATACTTCGCAATTAAGGCTACTGACACAACAAATGAAGATCTGCACACCGTTGCATGCATTTGATATGCATTGCCCTCTTCAGTTATTGTCTCTAATACTTCAACAATATCGACGAAGTGACTTTAAAAAACGGATGCTCTTGTCACATGTATCATGTTTGGATACAAAATCTGCAGTCCTCGTATTGGTTTGCACCTATATGGTGCAGCATCACTACAAACGACTCGCACTTTGTCATATGAAATTCCAGACGACCACAATAAGCTTAGAGAGGCGTTGAAAAAAGCAGCAATTGTCGAATGATTCACTTTGTCTAAGACT
Source organism: Limonius californicus (assembly GCA_014611495.1). NCBI lineage: Eukaryota > Metazoa > Arthropoda > Insecta > Coleoptera > Elateridae > Limonius > Limonius californicus. Next base: position 11,818 of record JABXWE010013278.1, read on the forward strand.
TTAAAATCAGCAGATATGATTTACTTTTTTCTTCGTTAACCCCTAATAGACCAAACACAAGATTTGCTACGCATCTTTGTTCTGCATTGGTTGGTTTATCCAAAGACACCCAAATATTGCGATCCTTTACTTTTTCTCTTAGTTTGTGTAATGTTGCTGCATATAACTCGGAAACATAATTTTTTCTTAATGTCGATTCGTCCGGAATATTCTGTTTCGTGTACTTTTCCAAAAACTTGCAAAGAATTTCATTCTTTAATTTAGCCAACGGGATATCAGCGCAAATAAAAGCCTTACAAATTTCCTTATTAAATTCTGAACATTTAGGTGCAGGCCTTGGCAAAGAAGAAATGAACACTTACCGTGGATTATTCTCCCTTTTTCGATTTTTATTACTTACCATGTTTTCCGGTTAGAAGATGCTGCGTAACTTGGAACTTTTTGTTTGCCGCAACAGGAACTTCGCAGTATTTACAAAATATCAGACGCCCATCTGTTGTTAAATCATCATAGTCCCTCGCAAACTGGTGGTAGCACTTATACACTTTTTTCTTTCGGCATCTTGAAGATGTTAACACACTATTGGAACTAGTAGACAACTGACTGTTGATGAAGTGATGAATTGTTAAACTTTCAACTTTCACAGGTTTTCCCGTTAACGCACCAGAGCCACTCAAACCCTGGTAATCCTCTTAGCATTTCTAAGTATTCTGGTTTTTCGAAGCTTAACAACTAAGAAAGCACCAATCTCTTCAAAATACAGATTGAATGAGTTTAGAAAATTATTCAAGATTTCTGGAAATTCCCAGACTGCTTGACGAAGTGAATCTGTACTTGACAACAAAAAATTGTTTAAATATGCAATTTAAACGGACAAATGCTGCAAATTATGCATTAATGCTCAAAATAATTAAAATATGCATTTATTACCAAAAATGTCTAAAATATGCAAATACATAATTATCCTAAACCTAGTTATTATTAACACGAAATTATAAAAAACGAAAAATATTGCAACGGTATAATAAAAAAAACTATTTTAAGCAGGAGGCATATTACTAATGAGAAATCCCTTTAATGAATGCTTACACTGAAGTAGAATTCCGAAATCGTGGAATAATACTGTAAGATCTCTTAAATTACTTTCGAATAATAATATAATATAAACTTTTAACAAAAACCATCACTCTAGGGTTAATGACCAAACGGAATGAGTACCTAGAGAACAGACAGATTTTGGATGATTTCGTAACTGTAGATAACTTAGCAACACTAAAATAACGAACTGAAAACTTGATCGAATATAATTTTCCAGTAAATGAGTATACATATATAGTATTTATTTTAAACTGTTTTTGATTCAGTGGTGAACTAGGCACTTCAGAAAGTCTTAAAAACTGCTACATAGACTCAAGATACCCGTCGTATCCAAGGACGCTTTCAAGGTTGCAATTCTCGCACCCTCCACCATACTTACAAAACCTTCATCCGTCCCATAATCGAATACCGTGCCCCCATCCACGCTTCCCTCCCACCTCGTGCCCTAGAACAAATCCGCCAATGCCAACGACAGATTTCCGTCGAATTTCCTGGTTAGACTTCCAATACCCCAGCATACTAATTCTCGAAAACCCAGGCACCACCCCCATCTGCCGTCGCCTCCAAAACTTTCAAAAACCCTACATTACCCATACCCTCAATGGCAATAACTCCATAGCCCAAGCGACCCTCCGAATTTCTCCCAGACGCCGCAACCGAATCCTGAGAAAACCCCGCAGGAAACTGAAGCACCCCGGACACGACCTCCCCGACCTTGTTGGAAACACCCCCCTCACAATGCGATGAACATTGTTAAAACTTAAATCTCGCAGCCAATACTCCACAATCTTCTATTAATTTCAGATATCATGCCAACTTCTAAATCAAAGAAGCAAGACCCCAAATCACACCCCCAAAAGCAGAAGCAAGAACCCACAAGAAGAAAGGAAGGAAGCCCAGGGTTGAAGAGGACCAAATTCCACAACGATCCACCCACACAGGATATTAATTGTTAATATAACTGAACTATAATATTTTCAGTTTTGTGAATAAACGTATTTCAATTCAACTCAAGATACATCGAATTATTAGATACCATAGCAAACCAAGAAACAGCAACTTACAAATTTCATGTTCACAACTAATCTTACTTATTTAGTTACCCTAGTTTCTTTTACCATTTGTCTCTGTCCTCTGCCCATTTTCTCCAGTTCGTAGTATAGTTTTGGATTTTTCTGTCACTGCATCACTCCACCGTATTCTTGATCGTCGATTTCCTCTTCTTCCTTGTGGGTTTTGTTCTTCCAGCAGTCTGGTAATCGCTGTTTCATTCATATGCCGCACGTGGCCTGCCCATCTTAGTCTTTCTAATTCTAATCTTATGAAAGTTGCTATATCAACCTCTTTGAACTTTTGGTAATTTGTGGTTCCATCATTTTCTCTATATATCTCCGTTGGTTGGTCCTTCCTTGCAAATCTGCCTAATCTTAATTTTTTTGGTATTATTAGAGTTTTAAATATAATTACCTTCGCCTTTTTACCAATATCTCTATCTTTCATAATTTCGTTGCGCGCGTAGTAATTCCGATTCGCTTGTATTGTTCTGTACTTTATTTCTTCCTCATCATTGTCATGTGTTATTTTAACTCCTAGATATTTGAAACCCTTAACTACTTCCAGGTTTGAAACTACTACTACTAGTACTACACAACTAATCCGATCAGCTGAAAAGGAGATTCGCTTTTACCTAAACCGTTTACTCACGTTTTTGAAGATATGTTTCAGAATAGAGAGAAATTCTGATGAGTATTAATAAACAAAAATTAAACTACCAAAAATATTCAGATACTACGAACAATCAACAAACATAGGTTGAAAAAATAATTTTAAAAAGGTCAGACAATGCAACCAACTGATAATGAACTCTGAAGAATAGGATACCAAGCAAATTAGTGTACCAACGAATCATGCAGCAAAGATCAAACGAAGGGTAAAGTTAGCTAGATTTCAATAAATAAGAGAATGAAGCAATCCCTAAGACACTCAGTATTTGAGCAATGTATTATAGCAGTACTTAGCTACGAATGCGAACGTTCGACTGCCAAAAGAAAACCATTGGCGAACTACAGGAAACATAAATGCTCGGCTTCAAACTGCCAGCAAATAGGAGCACATTTCTAAAATGAATTACAAAAGCAGGATCAGCGAAATAGTAGCAAAATAGATATAAGTAGGAAACAGTCTAAAGAGAACACTGTATCGTTGACAGAAATACTTTAATAGCATACAAATTGTCAAAAGAAAAAAACAAGATGACAGAAGAAGACCACGAAGCAAAAATATGGGGTGAGCAATTCCATAATTATTACCTAAAAATGAAACATTTCTTGTGGGTTGTTATATTGCTACCGTTTCAAAAATTAACACAGTTTCCAATCAAACAGTGTTGTTTACATTCTAATATGTAGATTGTGGTTTGAACCAATATGCTAGCATGTATAATGATTAAAGGTCAATAAACAATGAAAGTATATAAATACCAAACTTTATTTTACCAACTAACAAATACAAAAAATTTAGATAACTGCTTATAAAAATTGAATTTCCCAAGAATAAGAAAATTAATCTACGTGGGTGCAATGCGTTTCTACTGGTGGGAATCTCGAAATAGCTGAATACTTCTTCTTTCTATTCAGCATCGTCACCTTTGTCAACCAAGTCGTCATTCAGTTTGGAAATGCCTGCTACCAGATGGATATAGAAAGATTATGGTTAACAAAGGGACACGTCGGCTTAAAGTTAAAATGCCTACTAAGTGTGCTTTCTTCTGCCTAATTTAAACATTGCTACATGTATTAGGAAAAAACAATAAAATGGCATCATCTAATATAAGACAGTAAAACGTCACCTACATCCCAGATAGGATATATCATACCATATTAATGTTATATTTAAATCTTCTAGCCTGAACATCCTTGAATATCTCATTGTAACCTTTTATCTTGCATCTCCTGTTTGTTTTTTGTGAACTTCTAGCTCCAGTAAGCACTCTAGTTTATAATTCCTTAATTTCCTGTCAGCGGGAGGAAGGTATTTAGCTGCGATTAACAGAAACTAAAACATGTTTCCTCCAACTGCTCCGTGTCTTACAAACGCCACTTCCTGATCCCGCAGCTCGTTAGTTTTCCATACAGCTTAAATCATGTCTAAGAAATTGTAAACTAGTAAATTGACTGTTACGTACACGGTCTTGCATATTCATGAGTCGTCATATTAGGTTGGAGTAAATGATCGGTTCCATTAGGGCTGGGACTATTTACATAAAGGCTAAAGGTGGGGTGGCGCCCCGCGGGGCCTCCTCCATGCCGACCCGGGGGATCGGTCAACGAGACCTTCCTGCGCGCGTTTTCTTCGAAAAATCGCGTCGCGCAATTACCAACTGATTAATACGGGCTATTTGTAAGTAGATGACTAATATCGATAATAGTAGCGACTGCTAATAAGTGTAACGGTGACACGGCTTCGCGCTCGAAATCCCGCGTGGGCGTGCGTTGGAGTTGTTTATTGCGCAACAGTAGTTTTGTTTATGGGCTTTTTTTTAAATAATGGCCTTAAAATGACCTCCTCTAAAATAAACCAGATATAAAAGGATTGATTGGCGTATTCACGCTTCATCGTGGGTTCGCTAAAAAATAATAAATATTTGGCCTAGCGCTATGGCATTTTGTGCCATTATCGTTGAATATGGTAAACGCTATTACTAGCGTCGAAAGAATAGCTCCATCAAGAATAACGTCCGCTAACATTGGCGCACCACAAACAATATACAACATATACAAAACTAATTTACATTTGTTTGCAGTATAGTGTAACAATTCTGTAATCTTAAATTTTACATTTAAAGAAAATTTCCGAAATGGGGATCTAAGACCGTTTTACTTAGAAATCGATATACACACTCCGGAAATTAAATAATCAGACTGATTTTTATTAAACCCAAAGCACTCGAAGTAATCCTTACTTTATATAGTACCGCAAGCAATTCGAGGGGGCAGTGATGTTTTAATATTGTTTCGTCTCAACAAAATACATAAATCCATGTTTCGTAAGAGTCGTGATTAAATACGCGACTTGTATTGTATTGTATTTGAAAGAGCGAGATGTAGTACGTTTTTCAAGCATCTCTATGCACTTCATCCACATTTGGGCCATTGTACAATTCGATAACTAAATACAACTTTGGCAATTATCATACAAAGTGTCGTGATTATGATAAGAAAAGTAATGTTTATACTGTACAGGGTTTTTCAACGAAAAGTAGCCACCCTCTGTATCTTTCATAATTATCTCTCCCATAAAAATCGCTAAAACATTGTTACAAAAAATAACCTTCATACAACTCCCCCCACCCCCCGGGGTAACGACAAGACAAAAGACAAAACTTTTCGTAACAGACCTGAAACACCGTATTATTACCCACGGGAAACTCACTGCAATGTTCGTTTGTGTGGTTTGGGCATATGGGTGAATCGACAACAAAATTCTCAAAAGGGCGCCAAGATTCTTCACTAGTCGTCGCGCAGCGATTCTTATTACCTACCTTAACGGATCCAAGTAAGGGTAAACCCTTACCACGAAGAATAAAACTTACGGGTTTCGATATACAAACAAGAATACAGTAAAACACCAAAGAGGAGGGAATGCTGCAAATTAAGCCTCTATATTTTTGCATGTACTATAATAGAAATTTCATGAACACCAGTGTAATCCAAAATAAATGAATAGTAAATGTATAATAAGGTTAAATAAAACCTTATGATTTAGAGAACAGGTCAAAATAGCTCGAGACTACTCGAATTGAGGGAAAGTTTCCAGGCAAATGAAGTATGATAAGGAAAGCAATTTGGCAGACGTAACCCCTATCTGAAAATAATTAAGGTCCGAATACGAGTGTCCGGAAGCTGGTAAATTGACGCAAGACCTGGTGTTAAGTCAGCTAAACCAGCGCGTAAAATGTAAACGGTAGCACCAGACCGAATCGTTTATCGCTATTAATCAATCCGCATAATTGTTCTATAATACAAGGAGTTTTTTTCATCAACAACTAAGTTACCAATTGTCTAAATTGCAAATGTTCCGCAGCCGTGAAAATGGACACAGCCGCAACTGACTGACTGAATGCACCTACTGAAGGTAAGTGACCAGTCGCAAATGTATAATAAGGTTCAAAGCGGTAGATAAAACCAAAAAGTTAAAAATACAAATCATACGCAGTATCATAAAAGGAATAAACACATAATTGGCTTCCTCGTTGAGTCTGGAACAAGCCTATCTCGATTTAACGGGCACCGGAAAACCCTTTGCATACGGTCGCACGAAGATGGAGAACAAACAGAAAAAAAACTTGAGAAAAAATCAGACCTTTCGACGACCGCTGGATGGTTCCTGGAGCCTTCTGAACACGATTATGGAAAACGCGGCAGCTGATGAGATCAAGCTGGACTAGCAGCTCATGTAGTCGCCTTTTGAGAACGTATTCGGAAGTTCGTACAGCGCGTAGAAACCGAAAGCTACAAGTGAACGAGACAGGCTGGTTGGTCGGAAAACGGTCCCATGAGACTCCACACTCCACCGGCGGGTAAAGTATCAATTTTTCTGGTAAAATATGAAATTAATCTTAACTAGAGCCAATGAGAATATAGAAAAACCCCAAAATAATTCGCAGAAGACTAACTAAATTCTCTTGTAGGTAAGGATTATTTAAATAAACCACGAAGCATGAAGATTCCACAATCGTAAATCACATGCCACACTTTTACCAGAAACCCACAACTTGCACGATCCAACACTCAAGAGACAGTCGGCTCTCACCTCCAGACTTCAGAGAATACCTTCCCCCAAATTTCCTAAAACTAAAGGAACTTAAAAAGTTCGAAACAAAGTTGACGGCAAAAAAGAACCGTAGGCAACAAAATATACCTACCAGTATGACGGGGTGCTAATGGGAAAAATACACATAACAACATGTCAACAAAGACAGCGAGGGGGACATCTTTTTACGTAAAATCCGGACGTGTCATTAACCCTTTAACCGCCACAACCACCCGCTCTAAAATTTCTAATGGCACCATACCATGTGTTTTATAGTACTACTTAATTTTTTTGATCACCTGACATTGACCGTAAAAAAAACTAACAAAAAAAATATCGATGATGTTGGAAACTAAAATTACTAAGATCAAACGGTAACCAGCGTCGGTGGTCTAATGATAAGACATCCACGGCTCGCGGGGTTGAAGTCGGTGAGATTTTTCTGGTGGGGATAAAATCTGAATGTGCCTCTTCTGTCAGGCAAGAAGTAGAAGATCCCGTGCCACTACGATGTGTGACACGGTAAAAATCACTACTGGTCTTGGAACCGCTCCAGATAGGCAAAATTTATAGTTAGGGCGTACAATGGGCCAAATATTGTCTGAATGCAAAGGGATACTTGGAAAACCGCATCCTAGATCTCTCCCAATCAATACCAACCAACCAATCTGCTGTAATAGCAGGAACTATACGCTTTTTTCGTACATCTGACAGTCAACATTCAGTTCATTTTGAATATTGTAAAGCGTCAACATGGTTTACACTGTCGAAAGAATCGGGATTGCGCGTTATTATTTCAAAATTAACGCGATGCAGCGCTTGCTTTCACTGAAACTCATCCCTATAAATTCATCAATAATAATAAGTCACAATTCAAGTGGATTTATTTACTTTTTGTTCTTTACACGTATTTCGACATTTTATGTCATTTTCAAAAACAGTATGTAATAAAGTTGGCACAAAAATTTATGGAAACTGACTCAGTGGCAAACAAAAGGACCAATTAGAAGAATTAGAAAGAATTATTAATGAACCTGCTGAAGTTGCTGGTTTGGGACACATTGTAATGAATAAAAATCAGTCTTTGAAACCACTTTTCCAGTGATCCGAAGTTTTCTTGAGCAGTGCAAGGAGCATTTTTAAAAAGCACAAATTTTACCCATACGAAATAAATATTGTTCGGAAACTAATGAAGACGATAATGATCGAAGACAATGAGTGTACATTTCTTTTTTGAATGGAGAAGTAAAGTACCTGTATTTATTGATCAGACACGATTCTGCATTTGTTTAGGAAATCCCATACCCAATATCCACAGAAACTTAATGTTTGTGCAGGTATTCCGAAGACATCATTGATCCATTCCTTGTTAACAGCAATTTAAATGGGAATATTTACTTTGAGCTCGTGGAAACCACTGTTGATCCGCACTGCCACACCTTTGTTTCTTTTATCCACACAAAAAATTGGTTGAGGTGAAAAGAAAATCGAAATACGTCCTCGCAACTACGCCTCTGATCTGGTAAGAAGTTAACAAAATTTGACACACATTAGCGTCCCGGGAAATCCACTCGGGGCGGGAGGGTTCAACATACAATAAAATTCGGACCTAATTAGAGTTTGACAAATTAAACAAAGGCGCCACCGACTTTAAAAATTCACTAACTATGTCCTAGATGGAAATTTACGGAAGTCGGTCCTTCAGAATAATTAACCACCTACCTTACTTCCCAGTAGTTCCTCAAATGGAATTAGCTTTATTATAACACAATAGTAAAAGACCAGTTGCAACCAAAATTTCATTTAATGTAAGACGTAAAAGAATCCACTCCACAATTATAAATGTTGTTTACATAAAGAGCTCACACGTCCCAATTTTACGTTCACATAAACAAAATAAATAATACTCAAATCAATAAATGAATTGGGTGAGCCTAAATAATGTGGAGTACCTTATTGCGCTCCCCCGAACGTAAATAAATATTAAACCAGCGCACTAGTAGATGATAGAGGCCTCTGTCAAAATAATGCGTAACTCAACAACTTAGATAAAGTATTTAAGACAACAAAACTCCGAGAACGCAATATAATCCCCCTTCTTATGACGCACCCTATATATATTGTGTATGTAAAATTGATCCCATATAAAAGTACTCAATACAATGTTACTTAATATTTAAACAACCCCCTGGCTATCCTCAAATTTGAATAAAACCCAATTAATGATCACTAGTAATTAAATACAGTTATAGTTAATACGAAAAATTACAACAATGGACAACAGCAAAATTCAAAGTTACTTTCCTTTTTGTTTGTGAGATAGATTCTATCACGGCGGACACTCAGGCGAGCGTGTCTTGATTTGTTGAACTGCTCAAAATAAATTCGCACCGGTTCGCTTATCTACATGCTAGTTGGGTATGAATGCAGAATTTTCCACTGCCTCGTAATATGAATGTGAAACTTTTTCAGCCACACGGATTTTGCCTGATTAATTCATTTGTAATTAGAAATAAGATCTAGCGATTTAAGAGGAGACTGTTATACTTTTTCTAACAGGACTTACCAGTAGATGGTATCGGGCAAAGAAACAAAAATATGGTTGTCTCGAACAGAGCGCCTTCAAATTGGAAACTTAAATTCCCTGGAGCGTTTCTTTTCCCTAACATGGAAAACTAACTCCCTCGCTTGCGTAGTGAACTTCTGTCGAAATTTTACTTTCCAAGTCGTATATAACTTAATTATTTCACACGCACATGCACTCGTTAAGAACCACCATTCGAAACAGAATACAGAAATCGTTCCCCAAAAATCCCTCCTTCTTTTACATCCCGGAAATGCAGTTCGTGCTGCCCATAGTGACGGAAATATTAACTCGAAATTTTATAGGATCCGACAGATTTGTGCATTTTAAGTAGGTAAATAAGGTTGCATACAAATAGGCGCAGAATTCGTTACAGCATATAACAGAGCTACTGGAAAATAACGAAAATTTTTAATCAGTTTCCTGGACGGTGGATTGGAAGACATGGTGCCATTGAATGGCTGGCTAGATCACCCGATCTCTCTCCTCTGAATTATTTCTAGTGGGGATATTTGAAATCCAAAGTCTATGGAATCCAGCCGGTCAACATTGACGATCTTAGGCAGAGCATAATAGAAGAATGTAGACAGTTGACAGCACAAATTCTCGAAAATGTTCGTTCTCTTTATTCCATCTATATTATTGTATAGAGGCGGCCGTGGGATAGAGGTTAGCGCATTAGACTTCTACGCCGAAGGGCCTGAGGTGAATTCCGTAGCAAGGCAATGGAAAGCGAAGTATTCTGCCTAGTAAATCTTCTCTGGAGTAGAAGTGTTCACACTTCCCGTGGTTTGGAGCCTACGTTAAGTTGTAGGACTTCTGTGTCTGTGGTACTTTAAAACACGCAGCACAGGTATAGGAGAGAAGATCGCTACGTCTCGTAAGAGATAGAGATAGAGACAGAGATATATTATTGTATGGAACTTAACGGAAGTCATTACGAACAATTGCTTTAACTGTATTGGAATATTTACAGCAGAAGTAATCATAATAAGAGTTTTTTATTTTTTATCGCTCAATTTCAAGGTGAAAAAAATTAAGTAGTACTATGAATTCCTTATGAAATTACTTTTCCAACAATGTGTCACACATGGTATGGTACGTTTTGAATTTTAGAGGGGGTGGCTGTAGCGGCTAAGGGATCCGAATTTGATAAAGAGATGTCTGCTGTCTTTTTGCCATGGTTTAGCGATTTTCAAGGAAAAATTGTTTTGAAAGATAGTGAGGGTTGCTTTTTTTCGCTAAAAAACAATGTATACTACTACAATACTTTTTTTACAGAAATCAATTAATTACACACCATTTTAGTGTCTCTTAACAGCACGAATTAAAATAGAAGAACTGTAAATTGCCTTACGACCTGTGTATATTAAATTAAAAGCAGCAAAACTTGATAAATATGACACAACAGGGGGTTTATAATGTGTACATTAAATCAAATATTCCTCTAGGTTAACATCGCGACTTAGAAGCGACTGCTAATAATATACACTTCGTACAAAATAAGCAAACTTCAAAAACCCTAGACAGTTTGGCAGTTGTTACCCAAAAGTGTTCAAATACCTGTTGATCATGTCAGAACTAACAGAACAAGGCAATGATTCTCTATCTAAATAGGGACAAAGAAAAGAAAGAAGAATCAGAAGACGATCCACAGAAGTACTAACAGTCAGGGTATAGATAAGTGAGGAGACCTTAGGAGAAATAAACAACAATTAAAAAACGAGTAATAAAAAAATTGTTAAGTTTTTTTCCTAATAAACTATCTGTTGAACTAAACGACTTCAGGATTGTCCGTTAAGAGGGAAAATTTAAAATGATTTAACAATAATAATCTATTATTGTTTCCCCTTTATCTATGTAGTAATATCGGTTTTCACTTAAATTAACAATACATGATGCATAAAATTAACTGCCTCTATTTGCGCTAATCAGTCGATCAAATGACATTACCTGGCTAGATTTTTCGATGTTCTCCTTGCCCTAGTCCATTAAAGGGAAAACCGTGTATATGATTGACCTTGAAGTATAATTGATTAATAAATATATTATACGCCTCTGCTGTGTTTTATTTATCAATTTCAAATATTTACCTACCGCTACTTCCAGTGAGATATACAGTTCATAAGACAATTTTCTGTTCTTATATTTTAATTTAAACTTTAGTATCATGCAAAAATGGTACTTATAGTTAGTTGTTTGTTTTTCAGAAGTTCGTATATTACCTTCCTCTTGATAAATATGAAACTTATTGTAGGTAATTACTGTCGAAACCGTATTGAACTCCATTAATACACTACATCATGTGTTTAGTCGAAATTCAGCCGAATTATGAATTTCTGAATTCGTAGCCAATGTTGAAGCCATCCATTAAAATCTCTTGCGATACTTGTAAAGCCAAGAGTACTTCGACAGGTTTAAATAAAGTCAGTTTTCATCATTACCAACAACCTATTCATCTAATTGCTGGGTATCGGCCTCTTTTCTACCACGTGTTTCTCCGCAGTGCTAAGGTAGAAACACGGAGGACCTGTAGATGATAATTATTCGGTACCAAGTCTGGATTGTATAGAAAGCGGTCAAGTAACTCCCCTCCGAAAGTAGTGTTTGTATTCGTGCTGCTGTATGAGGGCAACCGTTATCATGGAGGAAAATACCACCCGATATCAGCATGCCCCTCCTGTTGTTTTAGATTGCTCATCGTAGGCGTTAGAGTGTATCGCAAATATGTTTTTACATGGACAGTCGTCCCAGGTTCCACGAATTTATTCAACAAAACTCCCATACAGTCCCAAACACCTGATCGGGAGCTTCATGAATTTTTTTAGCTTATTAGGCGGCTATGTGTGGATCCACTATTTGGATTCCTCTTTTGTGTCAACGTTTTCAATCCAGACCTACGTTACAATCTTGTTCAACAAATGGTCTTTTGCGTGGTATCGCTGCAAAAACGTTAGGGCAGACGCCATTCACTAAGACTTGTGGATGTTTGTGAATTGTTTCGGACCCCACCCTGCATAAACCTTGATCGCCTAGGTTTGTCGTCGCATAAAGAGCTGACCATGCAATTTGAGGAAAATCTTAAAAATTGTAAACTGACGGCGGCCTCGCACCGTTTTGTCAACTTTTCCCACAAGATGAGTCACCACAGATATTCTTCCCTGACCTTTCTCATCAACCCATCTTTCATAAGAATTTGGGCACCATTGCTTCTTGACTTAATAGAAAAAACATGAGCATCGTCATCATCAACATCCTTTTCATCCCACGGTTGGGCATCGGCCTCTTCTCTGCCACGAAAAAATAGAAAAGGTTAGTGCTATTATTTTTAAGTGTAGATTTCAGTAAATAAAACATTTAATTTGTTTTATTTTATTATTGTCTACTCCAATTTGTAGAAATCAGTTGTGCGAAATTTGTTTAATGATGCAAAAAAAAACAAAAAGTATCTGACTTCCATTCCGATTCAGCAGTCAATTCTACGAATCGTTTTCCTTATGAAGTTTCAATTTGTCTCTGCATTTCAGATATATTCAACGAAACTTACAAAGCGCGTATCATCATCACTTTGCCATCCTTTCAAAATTATTACATGTTTCTTACAAAAAAAAAAATATTTTTAAACCACAGATATACACAAATTGTATACTAAATGATTGTTATAACCATCTCTATTTAGAAACGTTTCATCAAGTCAGGTGGGAAACAAGGTACCTAACGCAATTAATAAGATTCTCAGCGTTATATATATATATATATATATATATATATGTATATTGTCATGGTATTTACCCTAAATAATGCAATTATTCTAAACTGTACTTATACGATGTGATTTTTCCTTCGTAATGCTTAACTTATATGTAAAA
>JABXWE010013280.1:0-22382 GCA_014611495.1 Limonius californicus
CGTAAGGTCCGTGCACATTATATTTTTTTTTGTACAAAACACATACATCAGCGGCAAAGTAGTGTAATGGTCAACATGGCTGCCTTCCAAGCAGTTGATCCGAGCTCAGTTCCCGGCGATCACAAACTTTTTTTAATTATTATTATTCAACGTAGCATAAAATATTTCATTTCATTTCTTCGGTTAAAACGTGATTACTTTCAGTTTTTATTTTATGGGAATTTATTACGCATCCCCCTGATTTAAATTTTCTAACAATTGTTTGACACTAAGTAAAGATTAATTTTATTTTTTAGCATTGAATTAATTTGATTGCTGTGGTCACAGCATGCTTGAGTGGTCTGTATGGTTGGTTGCCTACACAATAGGCGAAATTGACGCGTTTCTTTTAAAAGTATACATAGGCTAAAAGAAAAATTCCCTGTATAAGAAAGAATCAAGTTCTTATTTAAAAATGTTTTGTCTAACACTAATTAATTACGGTCACGTGGCCTTTACGCAGACACACATAAAATGAAAAATTAAGGTGGTAATACGAGAGTTGCCTTTTATATTTCGGGATTAAAGAACAAAAACAAATATTTATCATCGAAAATGGCTTTATTGTTTTTCAAAATATTCTCTATGAAGATCAATACACTTTTTCATGCGTGTGAACCAATTTTCTCACGTGTTTGAGCCGATATGTGAGAGCTCGAAATTGTCGTGGTAGAGAATGATCCGTCTTCGGCGGTTGGTTTTCCTTATTTCTCCGAAGACTTGTTGCAAACACTTCGAAGTGCTTCCAGCACGAACGACTTCTGTTGGGTTTGGCTCGCCTTAGAAGACCCATACAGTCGACTGCTATTTACTTTCGGACTCATACGCATAGATCCGCGATCTGTCACCTGTCACGATGTCATACACATGTTTCGAAGCACCGCAATCAAAATTTTTGAGCATTTCTTGCGACCAATTGACACGAGCTTGTTTTTGAGCGATTGTCAAATTATATGGGATCCAACGCGAACAAATCTTTTTTACGGCAAATGTTCATGAAATATTGAATGTATGCTGGTCCCACTAATGTCCAAGGATACCTCAATCTCACGAGAAGTCACAAGACGATCTTGCAGTATCAGTTCACGCACCGCATCAATTTTTTTCGGAACAACAACCGATTTTGGACGACCTTCACGAAATTCGTCGTTGAGCGAACTACGGCCACGATTGAATTCGGTAATCCATCGATAAACACTGGTCCTTGATGGTGCTTCATCGCCAAAAATCAAATTAAGTTCATCGATGCACTGTTGTTGAGTTAATCGACGTCGAAAGTTGTAAAAAGAAATCGCACAAAAATGTTCACGATTTAATTCCATTTTTTGGCCGATATAATTTTTCAAGTTACTGTAAACAACACAAATAGCGCTCGTACGTCAAAACGTTCTGAGTACGTATACCGTCAAAAATGTCAAACTTTACGATAGAGACGTCAGTTGCCAGATGGCAGCACTGGGGTTGCCCAATCCCAAAATATAAAAGGCAACCCTCGTACATATATGTACACGGGGATCTATAATTTCTTATTTAACGCAGTATTCGCAGTAAATTTTTGTTATATACATTTCTCTGAGTAAAGTTTAAATATTGTATTATTAAGATGGTGCCCTCAAAAATAGTGGCCCAAGGCTTCAGCCCCTACAACCCCCTCCTTAATATAGGGCTGAATAAAAAAAAAGCACTGGAAGTGCGGGTCGTAAAGCGAAACGCAGGTGTCAGAATTTAGCTAGTTAGGCGTGTAGGGAATTTTTATCAGGCTCTTAGGAAATTAATATTCAACCCGCAAACCTGCAATATTGCAAGGTGTTCTGAACAGAATTTTCCGTGTTCCGTATGTAGTTCACCGGATCTTGTAGGTACTTGCAGGAAATAATGGCCATGCTATTTTTATGTTGTTGGTTCGTTCGTCAAGGGCTTCACTACCTTGTAATTCTCATTACTTGCAAATGTTAATGTTAAACGGAGAAGGTCTTTTGCCACAAACAATTGTTCCTGAAAATAGCCGGTTTGAAGAAAAACCGTATTTAACGGGAAAGCTAAATTGATATAATTGGCAAAAACAAGACAGAAAGTGTAAAAGCACTGTGTTAAAATTCGTATATTCTAATTCCAGAAAAAGTAAGTTATTTCTCTAGAAAACTACAATTATTGTAGTCCTCTAGGTTACTTCCAGGCCATTCATTATTATACCTTTTAACTTAACTATGAAGAGGGGAAATTCATATAATTATATTAATAATAAATTGTCTTAAACTCACCACCATAAGTATTTGTTCAATATCATGTGCTCCATCTATAAACAAAAAATTCATGTATAACAATTTTAATACCATCCTCGTGGAAATGTTGTCTCTTAAAATACAATTATCACAATCAAAAAATTGAAAGCCAGAGAAGTGGATAAATAATAGAAAAACGTATTAGTATACTCTAATACAACAGTATTGCCATCTAAATCTTCTTCTTCGTCTTAGAGTCATACTTTTATTATAGTCCACGTCAAGATATACCGTTATTCGCCTTAAAAGGTACTTGTATAACAGGTTCAATTCCCAGTACCGGAACATCGGATTTTTAACGTCCGTTCTCCCTTGCAAGGCAATGGCAAACCAGCGAGGTATTCTGCCTAGTAAATCTTCTCTGGAGTAGAAGTGTTTACACTTTCCGTGGTTCGGAGAACACATTAAGCTGTAGGTCCTCTATGTCTGTGGTACTTTAAATGCGCAACACAGGCATAGGAGAGAAGATCGCTACGTCTCGTAAGAGATAAAGCATTCGAAGTAGAGAAGACATATAGCAAAAAAATTAAATAACAAACCGGGTTTGTTATTTGGCCTGTGTTTACAATTTCGTAATACGAATGTTAACCAGGGATTACCAAGCACCCTTAGGTGTGGCAATAACGATATATCTTGAACTGAACTATACTACAATTTTATTATTAGAATGCACTTATTACAGAACACATTGCTTAAGTAGTATTCTACACTAACAGTGCCTACTGTTGCTAGTAGGTGGTGCTGTAGTAGTAATTTCGCAGGTGTTGACGATTTTCAGTCCTATATTAGAAATGAAAACTTTTTGGGGAAATTTTGAGTATCAACGACTGGGATTGAAAAACGTCCAAAACAGTTTAGTACTCCGAACGGGGCTCGAACGACAACCTAAGAGGACGGTTGAGTTGTAAACCAACGTGTTGACCCACATGTCTACCGCCTCCCATCTACTGTCTAAACAGCCTTGTTTCGTTAAATACTAATTTTACATCTCTACAAACCTCTGTTTTTAGAAATTATCAAACAGGGCGTAGTGCTTTGGATTCAGCTAGTTTATAAATTAAAACATTAAGTAGAGTTTTATCCAATACGTCTAAACTCCTTAATATTGTTATACTAAAAAATATGCATAATCTAAATAGTTAGAAAGTTATTGGTTTATTACTATAAAAAAGTAGTTCATCATAACAAGTTGTATTTAATTTTTTTAACTTTGTAAATGACATAATATTGATGTCACCAAATTTTTGAACAATCTGTATGGGTTTATCTGGAAATTAAGGGTTTAGCTTTTAAAATTCATTTCGGTTCAAAATTAGCTGAAACGGAGTTGCAGCTGGCATTCTTCTATAATATTAAGAATACTTATTATTCTTTCCAATTAAAACTAAATAGATTTCTTCAATAAAATTCGGATGAACTCGATAAGATTATACAGGGTGATTCACAGGAGAGTACGAACCCACCATTCGAAAAATCCGCAACCCAAAATACATATCACACGATACTGCGATATCCAAATTTTTATTGACGGTATTTGAATCAAAGATACCCTTTTGATGTGTTTGACACTTTGGCTTAAGTAAAGCTTATTCAACTCAAACATGTAATATAATGTTACAAATAAAAGTTTATATAGGTATTTATTTAATGTTTTGTCTGTAAATATAGATTATGTAGTATTTTTTCAACAAATATCAACACGACACGGTAAATCTGCAATCCTCCCAGACGATTTTCCGCGAAAATACTCCAGGCTATAACATTTTTGTTAGATTTTAGAACGTAACCTAAATTACGCATTAGTTCTTCACAGTTTCACACTATACGAGGTAGTCTAGGAATGTAACTACCGTGTTGTACAAGGGATACCTGTGCTTACACTTTGATATTAATAAATATTTTTTTGTTTTCGTTACACATATTAAGAAAAGAAAATACGGCAGAAGCACAAGGAAGCCTGCAGAAGAGCGAAGGCAATGTGCAGGGATAAGAAGAGAGAAGCCATGCAACAAAAAATAGAAAAGCTAGAAAAAACCCACCGAAGAAAACAGATAAGTACATTCTACAGAAGACTAAAAGAAAGCAAACCAGGAGGTAAAAACAGAACAATGTTCTATAAGAATGAGAAGGAAGAACCAATCAAAGAAAGAGAAGAGGTTCAGAACATGTGGGCCTACACTTTAAACGAATACTAGAGCAGAACCAGGGGGAAGAGGAGAAGGAAGAAGCAACGGCGCACAGAAGTGCAAATAACACTGAGTTAAGGGCACTGACAGTGGAGGAAGTCGAAAGGCATCTTTACCGAGATGAAAAACAACAGAAGCCCAGGGCAAGAGGAACTACCTACCAATAGCACTCTTTAAGTATGGGGGAGAACGGATCCTTAACGAGGTATATGACTCCATAATGCAGATATAGCAAGTAAAGCAGATACCGGAAGAATGATTTACGGCAAATATAACCCCGATTCACAAAAACGGTAATATACAGCTACCAGAGAATTACAGGCCGATATCCTTTTTCTGAGTTGTATCTAAGGTTTTAGCCATGGTGATAAAATTTAGGCTGGATGAATGCGCAAAAGAATAAATAGGGCAGTACCAAGCTGGCTTTAGGAAGGGTAAATCAATCATCGACCAAGTATTCATAGTGAAGCAGATACAAGAAAAAACGGATAAGAAAGGAAAACACATTTATGCCCTGTTCATTGATTTCGAAAAAGCGTACGACACAGTGTTAAGAACAGAGGTATACAAAGCATTGGCTGACCTAGGTTTCCCGAACGAGTTAATATCCCTTATCAGAATGACCCTGCAGAGGACGACCAATAATGTGAGATGCAATGAACAACTGTCAAATGGTTTTATAAGCGAGAGAGGCCTAAAACAGGGCGACCCCTTGTCGACGAGTCTGTTTAATGTAGACCTGGAGTCCATAGTAAGAAAAAGCAAAATCAAAATGGGTTCCAAGGTACTACGAGATTCCCAACAGTGCATTGCATACGTGGATGACCTGGTACTGCTAACCATAACAAGGGAAGAGCTAAAAAAGCTATTCGTAAACTTGGAAAGAAATCGGGACGCAAGCCCAGAGATCAATGAATCAAAATCCGAGAGTGTAATCTTGAGCAGTAAACAAGGAATTACGGAAGAAGTGTTGAAGGATAAAAGTACAAGTTCAGAGAAGAATTGGAGTTTCAGAGAGAAAAAAAGTGTAAGGTATCTTGGGGTGGAAATACCAAGTGGTGGTAGTTATAACGAGGTGATAGAAGGGCACATAATAGCCGAGTTAAAGTGTGTGGGAAGCTATAAAAAGTTACTAAGGTCGAAGAATGTGTCGCGTACGGTCAAGTTAAGACTATATAAAGTGGTAATCAGGCCGGTAGTGCTTTTCGGTAGCGATTTGTGGGTTTCAACATAGGAAAACCAAAGGAAGTTAGAAGTGTTTTGCGCAAAGTATTGAGAGGTATATTTGGAGGTATCAAGCAGAGAGGCGCATGGAGACGAAGATACAATGCAGAATTGGCGGAAATATACAGAGAACCAAGTATAGTGTACCTTGTCAAACGCATAAGATTGAGGTGGTTGGGCCACGTAGAAGGCTAAATGAGGATCAAAAGGCAAGGCGTATGTTCCACCAACAGTTAGCAGGTAATAACAAGAGAGGAAGACCTAGGAGAACGTGGTGGGAAGGCGTCCAGGATGACTTGGAAGGGCTGGACGTTAGGGACTATGAATTATGTGCTAAAAACCGGAAAAAGTGGAAGGAAATAATAGCTATAGGTCTTCAGGCCGGAAGTGCTGGACATACATACATACTTACACTTACTTTATTTTAAACTTGAGTAGGAAAGACATACCAAACAGGTACCCCGATTCATAATACCATTGATAAAAATTATATAGATATAGCAGTGCCTTCCGATATGTATTTTGTGTTGTCTATTTCTCGAATGATAGGCTCGTACTCTTCCATGAATTACCCGATATAAAGAAGAAAAGATACTCCGAAGACACATCCTGTCCTATCACTAATTAACAGGTGAATTTGCTTTTTTTTCCATTGCAAAGGCCCACACGTACTATAGTGTCTCACCTATATGAACCAATTTCAAAAGTAAAAGTTATATTTTCCTAACATGAAATAATTCATAAAAATATTGTTTCCTTTAATTTATTTTCCCAATGTAATCTCAAGAAGTAACGTATGTTCACAAGATATTTTTGTGGCAAAAAAATGTTCAAAAATGATTTTTAATTCACGAAGACTGTTCTATGTGTTCAATCTTAAAAAATATTTCCCTTTGTAAAAATGTGATTTGTAAACTAAAATAATGTCCATTTTTATGTACCTACTGCAAAACGTATATTTATAAACTATGAAATCATATTGTTATGAATAGCTTCTATTCATGCACAAGTTGTGGTACTGATTTATACAAGGTTAATTGGAAATGTTAGCTACCACACGAAAATGCGGAAATACTAATAAAAACACAAAAATTAGCAAACTTAAGGTTGAAGTGAACTATGTAATGGTCATAATTGTTTTATTCGAATCATAATAAACCTCTACAGTGCAACCTACCAAACGTGTAACCTGATTAATCACATTTGGCAAACTAAAACTTAAATAAACCCTTTTCAAAATTTGGCAATGAAATTTGCCATGTAAAATCGTGTTTTATCAGACATTTTCGTTACTCTTTGAGCCCATAAAGTAAATCAGAGCCATCTTCTGTGTACGAGTATAAACTATTCATTCACAAACACAATTGCTTCTACATAAAATGTATACATTTAATAAATAAATAACAATTTTTTACTTCACAATTATTTCACTGAGAAAAAATACTGCTTAATATTCAAAAATTTTTGTAAGGGACAGAAACCGATTAAAAATTTTAAATGATATTTTTTTTAAGTAAAGATATTTTGAAAAATCACAGAAAGGGAATATTTTATGAAAGAAGTGGTGTTATTTTACCAACATAAAACAGTTTTCACTTTCTTAAACTGGCCGAAAGGGCACTCCATGCGGAAGGCTGCGATAAAAAATTAAACATCCTCCTCGTCTTCCTCCTCTTTAATATAGGCTTACAGCCTGTCAATGTAAATAATATATTTGTACCACATATAAAGCATACAAAACTTAATTAAATATTTATTTTTCAGTATGTTCTTTGGAAACTTATTCGTCTTTTTCCAATTCCAAGGTCTGGACCACATAGATAAAGGTACCAGAACCCTAGTTATGTGGGTATTGCTAGGGTTGTCAGTGGTTGGTATCCTCTTCCTCATTTTTCTTCCAAAACCCAGGACAGATCCCGATGCTGTTGCAGAAGAACCTCGTAGTCCCAGTCAGGCACTTCGAGATGCTGGAAAACTCTTTGTCACTAGGAAGATGTTGCTTCTCAGTGTAACATTTTTCTATACAGGTATTATTGCAGTTTAAGTATATTTTTTATGCTGAATGGGCTTGTTTTCTTTATATTAATGTACCTTCTTTACCATGAACATGAAAGTTTGAAATTTTTTTTATATACGTCAGAATAACAATTTACAAGGGTTGGAACTTTAATAGCGGCAATACTGCTGTAGAAACGCCATGCAACGGAACCAAATAATGTCGCTTATACCACACGTTAGTTTCATGCCTACCTTACCTCAGAGCAAAGGGACTCTCCCTTCCCACATCACGCGCATGCGTACTGACGAGAAGAACAGAGCCTCGTGTTAGCTGGCGGTCTAATGTAGTGTTGTCACGATGTTTTCGAAACAGGAATGACGGAGTTGGATGAAGACTGAACGTACCAGAGGTCGTACAGCACGACAGTGTCATTAAGGTCTTCAAGAGACTTGCGGGGAATCTGCATTGCCTTACAGAACAGTGGCAAGGTGGGTAAAAGCCTTCAACGAGGGACGCCAAAATGTGACAGATATGCGTCGGCCACGTCGTCCTAGTGTCAGTGAAGAAGAAGTGTATGCTCTTGTCGCCTTACTGGACAGTGATCGACGCCATACGATTCGTGAGCTGGCCCGAGAGACAGTATTAGCGCATACGACTGTGCTTCACATTCTGAAGGAACGCCTGTCCATGAGAAAAATTGCATCGCGATGGGTTCCGCATGATTTGACGGAAAGGCAGAAATGGCTACGATAGAACGCTGCTCGTAATCACCTCGAGCGCGAAGGAGACGCTTTCTTACGCCGTATCATTACGCTGGATGAGACATGGGCCAAATCGTACGAGCCACAACTGAAATGCCAATCGAATGAATGACCTCATTATGGATCACCACGAAAATCGAGAGTTCGTCAGAACACCAGCAATGTCAAAGTTATGGTGATTCTTGTGTACGACTGTGATGGTGTTCTCTTAACGCATACCGTTCATTTTTGGAACACAACCTGCGACCAGCTTTGAGAAAGAATCGGTGACACTTTCTGCAGAACTCGCCCATCATTATGCAGGACAATGCTCGGCCACATGCAGCGCAAGCTGTGGCTAATTTGTTCAATCGATGGGGCTGGGAAGTGCTGTACCATCCACCATACTACCCGGACTTAACCCCTTGTGACTTTGACTTGAATCCTAAGATGAAGGAACCACTTCGTGGCATTCGCTTCAGAACTGTTCTAGATATTCTTCAGGCAGTAGACCGCTCCATTTGAACTATCAACTCAACAGGTGCTGCTAAAGGTATCCTACGACATCCATATCGCTGGCAACGGGTTGTACACAATGCTGGTGACTACTTTGAAGGACGGTAAAACTTGGTATCACGTATCTCTTTTGTATCAGTTGTATATAAATAGTTGCCACTATTAAAGTTCCAACCGTGGTATATGTATAAATTCAGGGAAACCTGTATTTCCGAAAATTACACCATTATATTTTCAGGAATTGAATTATCTTTCTTCAGTGGCGTCTACAGTTCAAGCATAGGTTTCACCAAACAGTTTGGCGAGTCTGCCAAAGAGCTTGTTGGTCTTTCCGGCATATTAATTGGTCTAGGAGAAGTAATTGGTAAAACTCATATAAAAATTACAAACTAAGCAACATATTAATTGATTTTTTTTCAGGTGGTCTTCTATTCGGTATCTTAGGAGCCAAATTCACAAGATGGGGTCGTGATCCCATTGTTATGGGCGGATTTGTAATCCACCTAGTCGCATTCTTCCTCATATTTCTGAACCTTCCAAACAGTGCACCCTTTGAAGACACAGATGAGGCTGCTTTCATAACGAGCTCGGCGCCTTTGGCCATCTTCTGTTCATTCCTTCTTGGTTTTGGTGACGCTTGCTACAACACCCAGATCTACTCTATGTTGGGAGGTGTTTTTGCCAAAGATAGCGCGTCTGCTTTTGCTGTCTTTAAGTTCATTCAAGTATGTTCAGTCTGAGCTGCACTAGGGTAGAGTTGTACTAATGTTTCCTTTTGTTTACAGTCTGTTGCAGCAGCTGCTTGTTTCTTCTATGCATCAGTTGTTGGACTGTACATCCATCTAGGAATTTTACTATTTTTAGCTGTTATAGGAACTGCAACGTTTGTTTCGGTGGAATGGTCTGTGAAAAGGCAGAAAGCAGTGGATTCAGATGAGGAGAGTAATGACAACAGTGATGATAGTTCCGATTCTGTTAATGATAACCATAGTGATACTAATTAGGAGATGGAGTTGTTTTCTATAACATAATGGGCTTCCAATTTTGAAAACTAGCAATAATAGAGCATGTTTCAAGTAACAAAATAACCAAATTTGTTACTTAGAGCATGTTATTCATTCCAGTTTACTAGTGGTGTAGTTTTAACAGAAATTATTCCCGAAACTTGTGGTAGATGTACATACCAAATAAAGTAAACTGCCTGCTTAAATATGTAAATATTATATATAACATATTGGGAATACTTTGAAAAAAGTAAATAGGATCTGGTCAGACTACAACACTAGATTTTATAAATAATGTGTTTTATTATGGTAATTGTATATTTTAGTTTTTAATTTAGTCTCTTAGATGATAACAATAGGTGTACATCGTCGCCATTTTTGCCTTGTGTTGCAATATCACAGAATTTTTAATGTTGTAGTGCCCAATGTGTGAACAACTTATGTACAAAGCGATTGTAAGAATGGTTATTATGATGGAATAATTCTATATCTGTGATAAAAATTTACAGTGCCTTTTACACATTATATTCAGTTGGTTTAATGGTACCAAGACTGAGATGTAGTTAAAAGTTATCTTACGTAGTTCCACTGTTATATATTTTATTCTGACTTCTATTTTTTAAGTATCTAGAAACAGGAAGTCGTGCAGTGAAAAACATATTTTATTGATTTTTTAAATTGACTCTAATGACTCTAAACCACCATTTTGCTGTCTAGCAACAAAATTTGAATGTAATTCAAGTAAATTCGTCAATTACATGCTGTATGACTTCATCTTCTTGTTATATTTTAAGTGACGTACGTTTAACGTAAGCATTGTAACTATTATATTGTTCCTTCATTAAGAATAGAAGCCGTAATTTATTGACCCCCCCTGAATGCAAATTTCAAAAAATTTGTCTGTGATCACAAAACAGATCAGCTTTAATGAGATAGCTATTCTTTTAACGTATTGTTTGTGTTGAACTGTGAGCAGTACCTCAGTGAAAACCATATTGCCAATAAACAATAAAAATTTTAGATAAATTGGGTTTTATTTTCCTAAACTTGTGGAAAACCTGCAATGTGTCTTAAAATTTGCACAAGTGCTCTCATGCGTGTACTAGAGAACTCTAATCAAGTAAGAAAGGAAGTACTAAATTATGTATTTCATTTATATACAGGGTGAATAAAAAGTAAGGAACATCGATGCTACTGCCTTAAATAATAACTTTACAAAAAAAAGTTTCCTATCACGTTATTTGCCACAACTTGGGGTTTTTCATTTTTTTTTCGATTGTCATATGTTTCAGCTATGAGGTCATCGACATTTTTTTTAAATGGCAAGCTATATTTTTTATGGCATGACCAGTTAGTGCTTTTTATTCTCTATACACCCATGTAAAAATATCATACATTTGCATACTTAATAAAAATTTCAACAACAATCACGAAAAACATTTATTTTTGTCACTGGCAACATTTTCATCAGGTACACTTATTGCAAGATAAACAAAAGACAATAGTAGGCAATTTTTGGAAAATGTTTAAAATTGAACAAATGCAAATCTGTAATGTCAATTCGGTGACAGCATTAATAAGTGATTAAAATGTAGTCTGTGTCCTGTGTTAAATACGAATTTCTAATCATGGTACGTTTAACGGAAACTGAACGTATCGAAATTTTGATGATAATCGGGTACGCTGATAAAAGAAAACTCAAGACAATGTGTGCGCTTTATTAAAGACTGTACATCCAAATCGTGAACCTGTTACGCGTTCCACTGTAACCAAAATTAATAGAAAATTTAGAGAAAAGGGCCTCGTCAAAGATTTTGATAAAATTGGCCGTCCAAAATTTCATCCTTATAAGGTTAAACTTGTTCAAGAATTATCAGAAGATGTTTTTTCATAGGAAAATTCAGTTTTGTGAAGAAATGATGGACAGGTGCCATAACGACCTACAGTTTGTGAATTCTATTATCTTCTCCGACGAAGCCACATTTTCTTTAAATGGAGCTGTAAATCGGCACAATTCCCGTTATTGGTCGCGACATAACCCACCTTGGATGGAAGAATTACACACACAGTATCCACAAAAAATAAACGTGTGGGCTGGAATTATAGGAGACAGAATTCTTGGTCCTTTTTTCTTTGATGGCACATTAAATGCTGATCGGTATTTGGATTTTTTGAGGTTTGAACTTGTACCCGCGTTAGCTGTTTTATTTCCAAATGCAGAAAATCTGGACACGCCGAACGATAGAATTTGGTTGAAACAAGATGGTGCTCCACCTCATTATGGCATTCATGTTCGTCAATATTTAGATGGAATTTTTACAAATACGTGGATAGGAATAAGAGGACATAATGAGTGGCCAGCGCGATCTCCGGATCTAAACCCGCTTGACTTCTTTATGGGGCCATCTTGAAAGTACAATGTATACAAACAGACCAGACAATTTGGAAAATCTAAAAATTCGTATCCGCGAGAATGTACAAGCAATATCACCTGCTGCAGTTCAAAATGCAGTTCGAGGATTTTCTGATCGTGATACCCACTGTTGAATGGCGAACAGTTTGAACATTTGCTTTCTTAAATTGATGTTAAAGATGATTTGAAACTATTTTACTAATTTGTGGACCTGCTATTGTCTTTTGTTTATCTTGCAATAAGTGTACCTGATGAAAAATGTTGCCAGTGACAAAAATAAATGTTTATCGTCATTGTTCTTGCAATTTTTATTATGCAAATGTTTGATATTTTTACATGGCTGTATAGAGAATAAAAAGCACTAACTGGCCATGCCACAAAAAGTATACGTTGCCATTTAAAAAAAAATTCGATGGCGTCATAGCTGAAACATGACAATCAAAAAAAAAATGAAAACCGCCAAATTGTGGCAAATAACTTGATAGGAACATTTTGGTAGAAACTTTGTGACGCCTGGCAATAATTTCTCCACGCTAAGTAAGTAAATATATGGTTAATGATAGCCTCCCGGAACCTCAATCGAAGATGGGCGGTTCTCTGCTTTGCTTGAATAAATATACTAATTAACTTTACGTTAATTACCTGTAAGGGCGCCACCGACTTGTAAAAATGATACACTACCATTAACTCAGATGTCGATTGGTTAGTCGGACCCACAGTTTATTAGTTATTTAATTTATTACTCAAAGAATACAATGATAGGAAACAATAAATAAGAAGTCCAATTGCAGCAACAATATTTAATATCAGCATAAACACAAATTACTGGTTCATAAACCCTAAATTAACAACAATAAAATGTTTGTGTGTTTGAATCCTGTATCGGTACACAATATCAGCACGCATTCACTTAATATAGCCTCAATAATTAATATGGGCTAAAGTAAAAATACTGCGTTTTTCTTTCCCCAACAAGCGCCCTCAAGCCGCGTCATACACCTAGACATGAAAGGCCTTCCAAGATCTACAGCGCATATAAAGAAAAATCAAAATCGCTGTTAAACCCGATTAAAACGCACTATTACCGCTCAGATTGACTTACACTGTATATCAAGTGAAACTCCCGTGATTATGTACGCTAATACTTATACACGCTAAAATAACAATGTATTAAGCCAATAAAATTATTCGAAACACCCTATACAATTACAACCCTGTTTTATCTACCCCGTAATATAAATAAATTCTACACATATAACCAAGGAGTCATTACATCGACTCCAAAATCATCAAAATTAAAATTATTAAGCACTTCCCTTGTTTGATCCGGAATGGAACGTTCTAGAACCGGCCTCGTGTGCGGCACCTGTTTTCACTCGCAGGCTAGCTGGTTTGAACGCAGATAAATACTTCTCGCAGATCCAACGATTGAAAGTGCAGAAATCTTCGGCAGAATTTCGCCGTCCCCAAATTGTCTAAATTCGAATATTAGGAAAATGTTAGGCCAGCTATCACTTTAAACAAAGGATAACACTTACCAATCGGTAACTTCGATTGACCCGACAAAATTACACAGAATCGAAACGTTGATCAAAGCGACGTAAATGTCAATAACGTAAATCCACCAATCTACTAAAGATCACGTTATAACTTTAGATTTACTCAGAAAATCGAGATGAACTGAAAGTGGAATACACTTTAGCGAGAAAAATCTATGCAACGAATTCGTTCACTTCTGTCAGACGCAAAGATGTCCGACCGGAAATCCTGTATCCTCAAAAATCAAACACGCGCAGTTCCTATATGCTGGGAAAGAGAGTAAGGGAAACGCGGATTTGTACACTCTTGAGCCCAATGTGAAATGGGTTGCGAACAACCTAGGCGAAAATACCGTTACAACTTTTTATCGTAAAGTTATTATTTAAGGCTGTAGCATCGATGTTCCTTACTTTTTATTCACCCTGTATATTGCTGTTGCACGTGATAAAATTTATCACATTAAATAAATAATCAAAAAAGTGAATTGGGTACAAAACATTAATAAATTGTTCATACAGCATATCCTCACATGGAACGAAATTAATTGAATTCTCAGGGTAATTAACTCTTTTATCAATCTCAGGGTAATTACTGTTGCAAATTGGGACTCGCTGCAAATATTCAAACCATCGACAATAAATAAGGGATATAAACGAATGAAAAGCATTAGATAAATCGTTGAAAAGTACACGCATAGATGCTGTTGAAGCTAAATCTTTTCAACAATCTTTTAGCAATACGATTACAAACACATTTATCTTTGTTACATAAAATAACATCAAGAAAGAAACACATTAAAATATTCGTTTTAATCCAGTTTATAAATCCACTTTTATTTTTGGAACTGCTTTGATATCTATCACCCACCTTTTGAAAACTTTCTGCATATTTCAACGCTGACATAGTCGGCCTTGGAACGAAAACTCGGACCATCCCCTTTGAAAACAAAAGAACGTAGAAGGACGCTGGTCTTCAATTTTATTTTCTGAAGCACAACATTTTCACAATTATTCTCTCGGAAATTTTTTAGTAAATAATTAAAAAATACTTAAACCAACTTAAAACATCACAACAAAAAGTTGTATTGTTAAAGAAATCAAATATAAACAATTTTTTAACAATTACGGAGTAGCACCGAAAGCATGCTCTCCTGACGAACAAAAAACTTGCACTGAAACTATTTTTATGCCAGAAACCTCTACAAATTCCAACAAAAAAGCATCGTTTCTAAGCAACGTCCAAAGACAAGGACAGAATCAAAAATTTCTAGAGGATTCCAACCAATAGAAATTAAGTACAATAGTTACCTAAATTACATGAAAATCTTATAAACTATCTTTTATATAAATAAATTTACATGGAAACAACTTGCATCACTGTGTTACTCACATCAAAATACGCATTTTGACACGAAACAAGGCATAAATCTGTCAAAGTTACCAAATCAAATGAATAAGTATTACAATATTAATTTAAAAATAAATAATTAAATTACACACCAATATTTACAAAAACACAACACAAAGTTTCTTCCAAAGCTTAAATAACTCCAATCAGACTTTTTTTATACAACAGAATAGTAAAAGTTTAAAATATCTTACATTTTAATTGTATGCAGATGTCAAACAACCTATGTATATTTATAAATAAATTATTAAATCAGATATTAATGTCTATGGAAATACGACATAAAGTTTATTTAACTTCTTAAACAACTCCATTCCAACATATTTTTCACCAAATAATAGTTATAGCTTATGAAATTTTACAATTTAATCTGTAGCTGTCAAATGTGTTACAAGTTTTTTAATATTACAATAATTTGAGCTCAAGAATGCATAAAACTGTTGAAAAGTCTCCTCTATGCCTTTCTTAAGATGACTCTAATCCAAAACAACCCATATTTGTGCCAAGGACTTGAAAATTACAGTCTACGATGGCAAAGCAACATCGGAAAAAAAATAAATCAAATGTGAAAATTATGTGTTTACACTTTAAACAATTTATATAGTAATAAGTTAAGATAACTCAACTTGAGCCTTTTGTAACACAGCCATATACAGGGTGTCCCAAAACTCCTGGGACATAGAGCTACCACGTATCCTAGAGGTCAATAGAAGTCGATTGGACCCAACTTTGTCATATATCAAAATGTACCGTTTGCCCGTGAGAGGAGTTCAAAGTTTACTTAAAAAATCACATTTTTGTATGCTGTTCAGAAACGTGTGAACCAATTTTAATGAAATTTGGTACCTGGGCACTTCAAAGGAAGCCACTACTTTCAGTAACGTAAGAAACTTAAAGAAAATTGGAGAAGGGTTAAAACCACCCCCACCCCCTGATAAATTTGTTCAGAATTTTTTTAAGGATGATGATACGGTTCTATGTTTTTTTTAAGGTGAAGACTTATTCATTAGCTTCATTTTTTGACTCTTGTAAAAACTCCGTAATTCGTATAGTTTCGAAGAAAAAAATGTTTACTCAAACAGTGATAACCGATATTATTATTGCAGGTTTAATTGTATTACAAAATTTAGTTGGCCGTAGACACAAAAATAAAACAAAGGTGATAATTTTGATAGGAAACAAATTCATAATCATCTCAGTTAATTGTTGACAGTAAACTTTTCAATAATTGTTCACTGTTTGTTGCTTTTGTATTCTTTTGTGTTATTGTAACCATCGTTGCTGCTTTAATTGTTGTTGTTGCTGCTGTTATTTTTGCCGCTATCAAATATGGATTTCCCTTTCAATGAGCAGACCGACATGTTATTAGTTCTTGGATACTGTCAAGGTAACTGCCGCGAGAGTGTCTTTCATTAAGCAATACGTACGAATATGTATTTATAATTAATCTTCTTCTTCTGATTATAGGCCAATGGCCTGTTAATTACCAACAATGGAGTAAGCCGAGCAGGAGGCTAGTCTAACCCGTCGAACAGAGAAGAGAAGTTCCACTACATGGTTTACGATTGTCAAAGACTTTCGTATGTCACCGGGACCGACGGTTTCACGTACCCTCCCGAAGTACGACCGGTTGCATATGCCACTATATTGATCCACCATCCAAGTACGAATCAGCGCGGAATGTGCTGGATTATTTATAATTAATAATACATGTAAATTCGAGAGTACATTTATCAGTAATTCGTTATACATGAATGCCCATGTCAACTGTGTTGAACCGAGTCCACAGATAATAGAAGTCCTTTTGATATGAAACTAAATTCTATTGGTGAGGTTTGTAACTATTGGCGTGGGATTCAAATCTCAACCTGCATATACAAAACGCCCCTTTTTAAAATTACAATTTTAACCTATTCACAGGACGCCTTATTCTATTTGTTCTCCTGACATTTATAATGCTATCGCTATCATTATTGTTGGTATTATTGATTTCACCTTCGCCGCTCATCTTATACCTATATAATATTTACCTTTTATTGTTTTAAGTAAATATGACCTTGGCGTTTGAAGTTTTTTAATAATTCTAGCTAGTTGCCAAACTAAAGTTCTAATATTTTGTAAAAGTACATTTTCACCAATGTCTGATCACTTCCTGATGGATTCTTATCATACCAATTTTTTTGCTTATCTAGGATATCAGACATTATTTTGTTTACATTACTATTTACTAACTTAGGAACTAGGTTTTTACAATTTAAGGGCACTTCTGACCTTAATATCCTACTGCATAATAATTGCGCCGGAGAGAAATCAAGACTAGCGACAAATAAATTTCTACAATTTAGTAAATAAGTTCTAAGTCTTGTTTGCTTTCGCTGCTTTTTGTAACATTTTCTGTGTTATTCCTACGCCCTTTTCTGCCAGTCCATTACTCTAAGGATATTGTGGGCTGGAAGTGTGTGTCTCAAAATTCGTCGCTTTAGCAAATTGCATCACTACCTAGCTGCTAAAAGGCATATTATAAACTAATACTATACTAGGTATTCCATTTCTACAAAATACTTCCATAAATTTAACAATAATTGCATTAGAAGTTTTATTGACTAGTTTCAATACTAGGTACCAACCATCTAGAATAGCAAGTTCCATCCAGTTCAAAACGGAAGGGGGGCCAGCTTCCTGAATCCGAATCTTTCATGGGGGAAGGGGCCATGGGGGGGGCATGCAATAATACACAATTACAAAAAAAACATTATTTATTAATAAAATTGATTTTTGAACAGTAGTTTGCGAGGATTAGTTGCACATTTCCTAATTACAGCTTCCACTAATTGTTCCTTGTTTGCGAAAACTCATTGACTATGAATGCTTAGAATGGCTAACCCATTTAACCTATTTTCACCAGTAGTGTTTCTAAGCCATGTTTTAATTCGGCGAAGAGAGCTGAATGAACGGTCTATAGTGCTTGTTGTGCAGGACTGTGAAAGAAAAATCAATAGCGCCTTTCTAATGGCTAGAAAACAGAATTCGCTCTTTTTTAAAACCTCGATGATATCTGGCGCTTCTTTTACCTTATTCCACACTTTGAATCACAATTCCCTTCCTCTTCGATGCCTTCTAAATTGTAAAAAAGTTCCATAAGATGAAGTACGTTTATTTCATTCCTCCAATAAAACATCTCTCATGTTATTCGGATGGAAATGTGTCAATGAAAATGTAGACGATGTTTCTGCAGCAAATCTGACTTATAAAGATGATGTGACGGAATCCAAGTAAGGAATTATTAAAGACCTTCTCCAAAATTCGGATGTATTTCCGGCTGGAGGGTTGCTTCTATGCATTTGTCGGCCAGCACCGCGAGTGGCGGTTATATTACAATTCAAATGCTTTGGAATGTCTCCTGTTTCTTTCAAAACGTCAGCTGTGACGTTCTCCGTATCTTCCCGATGCTCTCTTAGCATCACGAGAATAGTTTGAATGTGCTGGTTAGCTTTAACTACTGAATGAAGATCTGCACGCCACTGGATGCATTTCATATGCATTTTTCTTGTTGCTGCATTACCCTCTTCAGCTAATGTCTCTAATGATTCAATAATATCGAAGAAATGATCCCTAAAAACACGGATGCTCTTGTACTTCTCTAACCAACTAGTCTTACACAATTTAGGAATATTTGAAATAAGCTTGCGTCGTAAAACGGACTCGCGAAAAAATATGATTATCTCCTTGATAGTTCCAACGCAGTTTCGAATTTTTGGGATATCGTTTAAGTCGTTCACGACAAGGTTTACCTTGTACAAAGAGCAACGGAAATACAAGGCTTTATTGTACTTTTGCCTCTAGATCGCCTGCACACCCCCTTCTTTCCCACACATGGTGAAACATCCGTCGAAGCCTAACCCCACACACTTATCAGGGTCTAGGTTGAAATTTGTCACAAAATCGTAAATGGCTTTAGCAATAGTTTTGGTATCAAGCCTTTCAAGCTCTACAAAGCCGAAAAATTCTTCTTTGATTGTGTTGGCCTTTTCATCGAAGAAACGTAATCCGGTATATCCGCGGTTTCGTCAGCCAGAATGCTGCAAACGTAAGCTTCTTTAATCCTTGTGACGCTTGGTTCCCTGATTGTAGTGTCCCATAGATGAATTATTTCATTTTGTATGATAGGTGATCGGTATGGAGCGTTTTTCGGTCCATGCTCAAAATGATGTTTTAATTGTGAATCACCTGCTTCGATGCGTAAACGGTATAAGTCTATAAGTACGCCTTCATCCAGATTTTGCCTCTGAGCAGTAAATCATGTGTGACGGAAAAAATGACGTAGCAAACAACTGGGGACAGCACTTTTCTGTTTTTTTCTATTAATTTTTGCGAAGACTGGTAAAGTAGGATGTCCACTGGAACGGCCTCCATGAACGATCTTGCAGCCTCATGCCCCTGGGTCTGTACATGTGCTTTGCAATAATCGTGCATATTCTTGTACTTTGTGAAAGGTTTGATGATGAAAGAACCCCAACCAACTCTCATCATGCTGGATGACGGCGGAAACAACACACAATATTTACAAAAAGCACCTTTGAGTCGCCTTGAGTAAGTTAACCATGGTGACTATGTTCCCAGCTACTGGTGATTGAATGTTCACTTGAGGTGTTTGGCATCTGTCACAAAATCATAGTTCCTCGAAGGTACCCAGTCATTTTCCAGAAGATGTTTTTTCTTATCAACCGGCATAGTGGTCGCCAGGCCGACGATATATCCAATATCATCTTTATGACAACCGTCTCTTCAATTTGACTTTCACTGTCTGGCACCGTGGTTTGAACCATAGAAGAAGGCCTTGCAGTCGCAGTGTCTGAAGCAGAGGGTGGTTGTACTTCTTGCCCTCATCGCTGCTGCTGCTGCTGGTGCTAGTACTTTTCTTTCGTTTTAAATTCACTGCAAAAGGTAAAATATAACACTTACTAAACATTGTTGTGGACGCGGCATAACACATGCAAACGTAGATACCCAAACAAACGTCAACACATACTATTCTCACCAAAAAACTTTCTAAAATCCATTTTTGTATAATTTGTAATAAAGTAGATATGGCACGAAACAGCAAACTTTACTGTCGTAAAAATTGCACACACTTGTGACTCTTGTATGAATGTAACTTAACTGCACTGACTCTAACGGAAATGCGCGCTCTTTTATGTGTACGAGGTAAATAGCTTCTGGAATACTCTCGTTGTTGCTGGGTCGTGAAATGAGACGAGATTATTCTAGAAAGCCCCTTGTTACCACGGGCTAACTATACATCCATCTGTGAGAAGTCATAAGAAGTCCAACCTGTACGTGTATAATACACGTACAGGTTGTAGTTCTTATGACTTTCAACAGATGGCGCGAGGGTCGCTATTTCGTGATTAGTTTCTATTAAAATGTTGACATACCAACAAGCAACCTATTAATCAATTTTTCAGATATTTGTTGTTTATATTTTCCTTGTTTTATTTTAAATTTTCTCCACCTTGGAAGTTGGGGGGCTGCCCCACTTGCCCTCCCCCCTGGATAGCCCTTGCTAATATAGTTTAACTGGCTCCTTGTTGCCTTCTGTTTTAGTTATTGACTGGTATAATTTTAAGGCTTCACTTCTCATTGAGTTCTTCAGCCTCGCCACCTGTATTTCTTCAGCTTTTTTATTAGTTTTTGTTTGGAAATTTAGATTCAAATTGCCTGTTACGTCTAGTATTCCTGGTTTATTAAACTCTATTTTTCTCTTCGCGGTGTCTTCGTTGTTCCCAATTCCGCGTGCTTTTCTAACCTTATTGTTCGTTCTATTTCTCGTGCTTCTTTGGTGTGTCTATAGCTCCCTCAACGGCGGCATGATTTGTATTGTCTTTCATTAAACAACAGTACGAGTTTCAACGAACGAATATTTATTTATAACTAATAATACAGGGAAGTTCGAGAGTAAATATACCAGTAATTCGTTTTACATGAATGCCCACGTCAACTGTGTTGACCGGGTCATTTTAATTTAAAACTAAACTCTATCGATGAGGCTTGTAACTAACTATTGGGGGGGATTCAAACCTCAATCTGGATACAACAAATTCAGAACATTGTTCTTGAGAATTTGTTAAATAAGCCTGATATTACTGTTTGGGATGGTATTTCATGCTGCACCTTTGGTTTTTTGATGATACAGCCAATGCAGAAAAGTACTTGTAAATACCCATGTCGATTACAGGGTTACGGTTGAACTAGGTACAACAATATCAGCTCTTTTTACTTCCAACATAATGGTGGCTGACCACACTACACGACTATTGTAAGTACGAGACTACATTGATAAGTGTTTAATGACAAAGGTATTGGAAGACTAAGTCAATATAAACGCGACCTAGATCACCACACCTTACACCAATGGCGTTTTCTTTTGAGGTTTATTAAAAGATAAGATCTATACGAAACCAACAACTTGAACCGAAATTACGTCACTGATGTTCGGACAGCGTTGCCATATTTATTGAAATTAAATTAATTTATAATATGTCTCAAATACAACTGCTTACATGTTTTCACTAAACGTGTTATATTGTCCTACCTAATTTCGTTAACGTCATTATTTTTCATTGGCTTTAATCCAGTTGTTCTTGAGCAACTCTGGTGTAATAGTCTGTAATCTGTTATAAGTGCGCCAATTCAGTACCTACTTTAAACTGTATTTGTATGTAAATATTAACTTTCGGATGTAGGTCTGATGTTTGAAATTTCATCGATTGTTATAACAATCAGAAACTGTACAATTATAATAATGGTAAAAGCAATTTGAAATTGCACGTTGGGACTGAATTAGTTTACATAATAATATGCACATACATCTTAGTAAAATATATTAATATACAGGGTGTTTCTGAATAACATGCTAATATTTAAGGAGGTTATTCTTGGGTCCATTTTGAGAAAAAAACTTCATATGAACATATGTCCTAAAGGTCTTAACTTTTGAACTACAGGGTGTTAAAGTTTTAAGAAAAAAATCTTT
>JABXWE010013281.1:0-36879 GCA_014611495.1 Limonius californicus
GGACTGTGGAACACGAAAGGCGGTGAGTGCGGACATACCCGCATCCTGGGAGAGGCTGTCGATAAGACACCACTCCTGGGTGCGAGGGCTGACCACATACCCCCCAAATTTGTTTTTGGGAGCCCTTTCCGTATACTGATGGATGCGCCAGAAGCACCCAGACCGGAAGTATCTATCTATACAGACGGATCAAAGACAAAGCAAGGATCTGGCTCAGGAATCTTTTCTGAGGACCTTGATCTCCACACAAGTATACCTCTGGGTGCTTTCACTACTGTCTTCCAGGCGGAAGTGGTAGGAGTAATGCACGGAGCTATTGCAGTCGCTGATCGCGGGATTAGCGGGAAACATATACGAATATCCACTGACAGCAAGGCGACTCTGCTAGCACTTAGGAGTTGTAAAATTACTTCGGGGCTGGTAGACCAATGTCACCAAGCACTGACAGAGATTTCAAATAATAATGTCGTTGAACTCGTTTGGGTCAAAGGGCATGACGGGAATTATGGAAATGAGAAGGCGGATGAGTTGGCGCGTCAAGGCTCCGATCAGGTCCCATGGGGCCCGGAACCTATGTTGACACCCTCCACATCCACCCTCAATACCATCACACAAGACGAAACCCTACGCAGTCATACTCGCAGATGGGTCACTCTACGAGGCTGCCGGCAAGCGAGAGCAGCTCTTGCCTCACCGTCTAAACGGATTGCCAAGTACTGCCTACAGTTATCCAGATCTAACCTGAGAAAATTCATCGGTATCCTAACGGGACACTGCCGACTAAATAAGCATATGCACACGATGGGGCTTGTAAATAGCCCTGAATGTCGCGGATGTAATCTTGAGGAGGAAACGGCGGAGCATGTACTATGTCACTGCCCTGCGCTTGCTCCTATCAGAGGATCCATGTTGGGGGACTTCTGGCCTAGCATGGCCAGTATCAGCACCACCCCACCTGCTGACATCCTCAGGTTCATCAACAGGGTTGGATGGCTTGAGGATTAGCAGAGTGAGGGCCGATGCACGGAGGACACACAATGGGCCCACATTGAGGCCTAAGTGTTGTGAGGTTATCTCACCCTCCTCTATAATCCAGAATCCAGAATCCAGAGCGTTCCCCGGAACATAGTTTTGAGCGTGTTAGCCGCGCGTTTGGTGCGGAAGGAAAATTTGATACCATCGTTAAAATAATGAAATTAAAATAATGCACTGAATTACATGCGAATTTCTTTCTGTGTTTATCTTGGTGGTTGGGTGGGCACGTGCCCTTGTGCCCTTTAGTACAAGCCGCCACTGTGTAGTTCCATGCTGCAAACAAACCTGTTGCGTATGCCCGCTGTTAGTCGTGGCTGTGTCTATTGTTACGGCTGCGAGACAATCGCAATTTAGGTAATTGGTAACTTAATTTGTTGATGAAAAAATTCCTTGTATAATAGGACAATAAATAGCGATAAACGGTTCGGTTCGGCGCTACCGTTTACATTTTAAGGGTTGGTAAAGCTGACTTAACGCCAGGCCTTGCGTCATTTCACCAGCTTCCGGAGACTCGTATTCGGACCTTAATTATTATTAATTTAGCTTTGTGGATTTTTAGATGCTTTTATTTTCAGATAGGCGTTACGTCTGCTAAATTGCTTTCCTTGTTTTATTTCATTTGCCTCGGAACTTTCCCCCAATTCAAGTTTTCTCGAATTATTTTGCCCTATTGTCTAAATCATATAAAATAGTATTGCAATTTATCTCAACATTTTATATTTTCTGTATTTACCAAATGAATCTGTTGACTAATTTTGAATCAGTTATAAATTATGGTCTAACCTCAATTTTGGGTTACTCACTAAGTATTTAATCTATGGTGTATGCCGCTTAACTGTTATTTACTCTGATTTCACAGAATTTTTTTGGCATTCATTAAGTTGGGTCAGATATTCATACCTACTATTTGTCATTCAGGACAGTATTTACTTTATGAATAAGTTGTGATAACGTGGGCTTCACCTTGGAATTGTAGGGGCACTCATATACAGAGTGTGCGA
Organism: Limonius californicus; assembly: GCA_014611495.1. Classification (NCBI taxonomy): domain Eukaryota; kingdom Metazoa; phylum Arthropoda; class Insecta; order Coleoptera; family Elateridae; genus Limonius; species Limonius californicus. The sequence goes on from JABXWE010013281.1 coordinate 2,037, forward strand.
CTAAATTGTAACTTAACTGCTTATATTTAGGACGGTTTATATACAAGGTGTACAATGTTTGATTTAACCTTCTTATTACATTTACTAATCATTTATTTAGGATTACACAGGTGTTCATGAAATTACTATTTTATAATATTTAAAAATATAGAGGCTTAATTTACAGCATTCACTTCACTTTGGTGTTTTATTGTGTTCTTGTTTGTATGTTGAGACCCGTAAGTTTTATTCTTCGTGGTAAGAGTTTACCCTTACTTGGATCCGTTAAGGTAGGTCATGAGAATCAGCAGGACAATTGGTGAAGGATGTTGGCGCCCTTTTGAGAATTTTGTTGTCGATTCACCCACACCCGTTTCGCAGACTAGTTAGCCGTGGTGAACACACCGAAACGTTGCAGTGACTTACCCGTGGGTAATAATTCGGTGTTTCAGGTCTGCTACGAAAAATTTTGTCTTTTGTCCTGTCGTTACCCCTGTGGGGGCTAGTGTGAAGGTTTTTTGTAACATATCGCCTTGTCAATACAATAATTCAGTTCTATTGATCATTTGTAGGAGTATAAGTTTTCTATGGGGTTAATATTCTTTTCTAGCATTTTGTAATTAGTTGGTGTCGTCTAATATACACATTTATTTTTATTTGCAATTATGTCAAATCGTAAGTAAAATTATAAAGATCTTGTAACGAAGCATTAATAGTTGTTACCCCTGAAATGTGGAAAAAACTGTTGAACACGCTAAAAAATTAATTCAGTAGTGGAGGGAACGTGAACGTGTAATTAAAGAAATAATTCCAATTGTATTTACCTTAGGTTTGGATTCACACTTCAATTATGCTGATCATAGCGATGATTATGATACTCGTATATATCTGTTTATTAACGTATTTATAAAAAAGTTCTTGTTGAAATCAAAATTTATTGTTATTGAAACAACTTTCTTACTTGAAACACAGTATATAACAATTGTATATTACTATTATTATTCAACATTAAAGGATTGGAGCAACAAATATTTCTTCTAAAATTCAGTTTTAAGCGCGTTTCCAATCAAAATGCTGTCAAAACGTGCGCTGCGGGAATTTACAAATGCTCTTGTGTGTACACCGTAATAGTCTGCTCTCTTGCTTCTATGCACACCATGTAAATATGAACACACCTAATAGTTTACGTTTTGTATTTAGATACGCTACTGTTTGAGAAAAAGATGGTGAACAAAATAGTTTGTTTAATATCTCTGTCGTCGATAAATCGTCACGTTTTGTTAATATCAGGATATTTACATTGAGATGATTATCCATTTATTGAAGACACCAGGGTGTAGCTTCGTCAATATTAAAGTTTCCCAGCATTTCTAACCGCGAAGGTCTTTTTTTAAACATATTTTTATAGGTTTTTTATTTTCAAAAATGTTTCTGAGCACTAAAATTTTAATGTTTCAGGGTTTTTAAATACCTTAAAGTTTCTGTGAATTGTATTGACAGTTTTAAAGTAAACGTTAAAGCGTTAAAAATTATAATTTACTAAGAATCATAACGGCCTTAATTTTGAAACTACAGGTCACGTTTCTGCATCATTGCAGTTTCTACATTGATATAAACTTGCTTAAAAAATGTATAGATGAATTTGTTATCAGTTTATGAGATTGTAAATTTCCTAAAAATAAGGTTAGGCTGTTTCGAAGCTACTGCTGTCCATGTTTGTACGTACGTATCCATTTACACATGCTTTTATGACTTTGCAATTAGGTCGTACGGATATTACAGCAGACAACAAACTCACCTGGCGGGAATATATTAACAAAAAAAAGAACCAAATAGAACTAAGGTATAAAAACCTGTATTGGTTAATTGGACGAAAATTACCCCTATGTTTGGACAACAAGCTTCTGATATATAAAACCATCATCAAGCCCATATGGACCTATGGACTCTATGGAGTGGAACTTTGGGGATGTGCCAACAAATCAAACATCGCCATTATACAAAGAAGCCAATTAAAAATCCTAAGAACAATAACCAATGCGCCGTGGTACATAACAAACCAAATGCTGCACGAAGATCTCAGCATTCCGCTATTAACAAAAGTTATACAAGATACAACACTAAAACATGTCGAAAAAATTACAGCTCACTACAATCCTCTGTTAAACGAGCTCCCACATTACCAGGTCATCAGAAGACTCAAAAGACGTTGGCCCACTGATTACCACTAAAGAGGACCCCTCACTGGAGGGACCCTCATCATGCCATTTGTGAATATATCAAATTAGCTTATAGAATATCATATGTATTCTGATTGCTGATACTATGTAAAATAAAAAAAAAATAAAAAATATTACAGCAAAAATTACTTAAAACTTAAAACACTAAAAGAATTGGTGATATGTTGTTGGAATCAGACTCAACATCATAATTCCCTATTAAACAAACATTAGAAACATTTTTGCAATCTACAGTTTTATTCCATAAGGTTCGTTTTTGAAGGATAAATGGATAGCATGGATACATAATTATTATCTTAGTTGTTGTAAATTGAAATTCTCATTTTCGCTGGTAATTTTTTGTTGTTATAGAAATAGAAATATTTAAATTACCCAGTTAAAACTCGGTACTGGAACAATCTTAATTGTATCTCACCATTACTTGGAATGAAAAAATGCATTTCTGGGATGGGTTATCAAACTTCTGGCTGCGCCAGCATTTTTTATGCAGAAATCGTGCCAACAGATCGTAAAACCCATTTTAAGCGAGACAAAGTTAAACACCCGATGTTTATTAATTCTGTATGGGGAAAAACACCTGCATTAATCTGTTGACCACATGCTATATCTAACAGTTAAGACCACTACAAGGGGAGGTTGGTGTCCATAAATCTCGCATGAGATCGCTGCTGCGGGCAACACCGCGTTTAAATAAATGATCCGATGTTGTTCTTTATGGATTCTTTTCATAGATACTTTGAGCTAAATCGAGAACCATGTAACCGGTTTGTTAACAAATTGAAGATTGATTTCTGGGTAATGTTTCAGTGATTTATGCTTCACACTTCGGTGATGAATGTCTTTGAATTAAATCCGGGAATTATTTTCATTTCGAAATGGTTTATTGAATCTGAACGAAATAAACCTTACAGATTAGATCGAATTTTTATTAGGAACGTTTTTGGTATCTTCAGGGTTTTCTAAGTACGAGGAGGTCAAGTTTCGCGTTTGTTTGGGAAAATGATATCACCTTAATTTATTTCGATGTTTTAAAGTGGGTGGAAGTCCCAGAAGATCTATAAACTTAAATGCGTCAATTGGTTTAACACGTTAAAACACTCGACCCTAAACACTTTCAACACTGCCTTTCTCCCTGAGGATTTCCGCACATCAGAACTGACTGCTAATGACACTTATCTTTATAGATGAAATTCGAAACTAATGCTTCTCGCTTGGTTTTGTGTTGTATGTCGGAGCATATGGTGAGGCCCTGCTGATACTGGCGATGATACACAAAGAACAGAATAACTGTAACGCTACTCACAATTTTTTTTTCCCTGTAAAAAAATATTATTCCGTGGAAATATGTATTATTTAAAACAAATTTTTGATCGGTTTCTCTCGAAAAGTATAGAAATTGTTCAATAGATTTCAGGACGAAGAAATTGTGCAGACATACAATTGAAGTTGAAATTTATTCTTTGACTTTTGAGTTAATAATATTAAAATCTTTAATATTTTAAAAATAGTTAATACAAACGTTGAAAGAGAGTAAGAACATTTCCACTTGTAAATTACATTACTTCCTACCCACTATATGTAAATAAGATACAAGGAATCGCTTGAAATTTACAGATTTACAATAATATAGTGAAGCTGTTAGTCGAATATTTTAGGAATGTAAACAGTTCTCAATAAAAGGCCTAATATACGGTACGGACATACATCTTAGAAGATAATTATCTATTAGGAGCCACATCAAATTTAGATAGCTACTAAAGTTTGATCATCTTTTCGTAAAATGCCTAAAGATCCTGTCAAATAGTATTTGGGAAACTTATTATTACACACGGTGTCCGATGGGAGATCCGTACCATTGGTATCTTGGAATCCGTAAGAGATATAAGGTCGGTTAAATTAGAGAAAGATACCTATAGATATTTTTGGGAATAATTTAATGCTGGTTTTGTTTTTTGAACATTAATCATGGCTCACTAGATTAGAGTAATTTTGATTTTGATGCCTCTTTAATATTTTTATATATAAGCATGAAACATAATAAAATTATTTGTTGGAACAAATATAAAATACTTAGTGGTTAAACCTAAAAATTAGACGCCAATTAACATCAAAACTGTAGTTAATATAACTCACTATCCAAGAATACAACCAATAAATAATTAAATCGATAAATTGTTTAACCAACACAAAATCAAAAGAAATTGTACCAACCTTTTATGAAGATTTCAGGGTCGCTGTTATAATCGGAGTCTCTGTGTAGTCTCGAATAGCTAATAACAAAGTGAAAACACACACACACAAAAGAAAAGCATAAGGATGATCAAAAGAATTAATCATACAGAATCTAATTAACACAATGCAATTCAACGTTATAAGTGCTGTCCCTTAACTGACACCAGATTCAAATTCATTATTCAAAATGCACATGCTAAAACACCAGGTAGTATTTTATTTACTCTTTAAAATGTTTGTTTTGGTAAAAGAAAAACCCACCTTTTTATTCTTATATTCCTTGTATAAGTTCAACCTTGGTGGAATCCAGTACCGTCTTGAATTTGAAATTTGTCCACTTCAGCGCGAAAGCTCTCCCATCACGTGGTGCTCCAGGAAATTGTTGAACAAAATTAGAAAAGCAGGTTGTTCTTTGTTGAATCTCAACCTCCGTCAACACCTAAGTAACTTCCGTTCTCAATACTTCTTTTTAATCAGGATGCACCATTATTGTTCACAACTTTTGTATATAAATATAGGTAAAATTTATAACCTCCAAATTAACTTGAGATAAATTTTCGAAGTGGAGCTTTTTCTCTCAAAATTATTTCCATTAAATGAAGCACTTTCTTTACTTTAATTTAATATTGTTATTATTTATTTTTAATTAAATCTTGTAGATTTAAAAGATTAATCAAATGACATTGACGTTTGTGTCAAGTTGACAAGTTGCGGTTTTCCAAAATGATTGATTTTTCGCTTCATTATTCCTTTATTACTAAAATTTGCCTCATCCGTCCAGACTATTTACAAAGTTAGCGTCCCTTTTTTGGTTTTCAAAAAACCATTCGCAGAATTGTATTCTCCGCTGCTGGCAACAAGAGTGTAATTTTATACGGTTTGTATTTATATATTTTTTTAATATTCCATAAGTCCTTTGAAATTCCGCAATCGTTAGCAACTATTCTTATTGATATTCTTGGATACGCTTCAAATGTGTTTTTCAAAATACCTAAATTTTCGCAGAAAAGATATTTACCTCCGAAAAAAACTAGGATGCGGTGTACGTCTTCCTGGATATCGTTGTTTGTAAAGAGTAATTGCGTCCCTTCCATTTCTATTGCTCAGGATGTTGCAGTCTACCATATCATATTTTCCGAAATTTAAGTTATTATTGTTATTCATGTTGAATTAGAACCTAAAGCACTATTTACTATGCATAAACATTTACGAAATGCACTGCAGCGCACAATATCTATGACAAAACATTAAACAAAATACTTGCCATGTAATTCATTAGTTGGCATCCTATAAATATAATAAATATATGTGTAAAATAAAAATAATCGAATAACACTTACAGTACTGAAATATTAATAATATTGAAATCAATGTATAAGCATAGATAAACTTATTTTTAAATACCAGTTTCCCATCCCAACCAGGCAACTTTACCCCAACATCACCCTCCGAAGTTTCTTCTATAATTTCAAAACTCCCTACAGCTAAATCTCCCGTCCATGACCTAATCACTAATAGTCTTCTTCAAAAGTTGCCCTTCAAAGCTATTACTCAGTTAATAACCATCTTCAACTTCTGCTTTAAAATCGGTTATTTTTCATCTTCAAACCGCAATAACACTACTTTTTCCAAAACCAGGGAAGCCAGTATCAAACATAACTTCCTGCAGGTCAATTAGCTTACTGCCAACGATATCCAAGGTCTTCGGAAAAGAAATTCAGGAAAGGCTATCATCATTTACTACCATTAGTAATTTATTACTAACTTTCCCATTCGGGTTTAGCAAGAAACATTCAACTATACATCAATCAATCCGTTTCACTGAGTTAATCGAAATATGCTTTGAAAGCAAGCTCCATTCATCCCATACTGTCGCGGTATTTTTGGATGTGCAACAGGCTGTTGACTGTATGGACAGAAGGGCTAATATGTAAATTACTTAAACAAATTATTTGTTACGTAGAATTCGTTCATTTTTAATCAACCGTACTTTTAATATTAGAATCAACAATCACGTGTCAGATGTCAAGCCAATTTAAGCAGAAGTCCCGCAAGGGTCTATCCTTGGTCCGCTCCTATTTAACCTTTATATTTGCGATATCCTCGAGTTACCAAACACGTCATTTGCTCGGTCATTAATAACGGTCCATATCATAATATTTAATTGAATCCGGCACCAAATTCAAATCATAAGAAGCAAGAAATGCTGGACTGGCTGCAGAACATGACATTCCTGTAACACCCGGAATGACAAAGGCTGAATTATACAACTTAATAAAGAATAACAAAGAAGTTCTTAAAAACTGTAAAATAAACGCAATAATTGAAGTTTGCGGCCACAGTGTTCATAGATTACCACCATATCAATCAGAATTAAATGTCATGATGTAGGCTTCTGAAAAAAATTCTGTAGCTTAAAGTAACTTTATTTTTATATTAGAAAAAAAATGTAACTCCGTTACAAAAGAAGAGCGGAACAAAGCTTGCAATAATGTAAAGAAGGTTGAAGAGGAATATTTGGAAAATAAAGTGGTTATGGATATTACAATAGATTCTTTAGTAATTACCTAAGTAGTGATACTGATAGTGATTTTGGATTTAGTAATTTTTAGGACAATGCATAGCAAAAAGCATATTAAACAATACAATTATCAGTAATATAAAATATAGAATGTATTAATAGAATGTTTAGTTATACAGTTCATAAAATTGAAGAACGACTCTTGAATTTCTTATTCGAAGTTTACAAAGTCGCGTACGCGGTAAGAGCAAACAGGCTACTACATAGAAAAAACTACAATCTTGAAACAAGTTAAATGAAAGATTTTTTTCAGAATCAGCATAATATTTTTTAATAAAAATATAAAATCAGGTTGATAATATTATACATTTGGCTTAAGAGATTCTAATTTCCTTGAATATGTAATATGTACCCTGAAACAAAGAAATAAGTTCTTTAAATCACAACTAAGTAATATCACTTATTAAAGTCAAGAGTACAAATTCTTCAGATTGTCAGAAGTAGATCATTGTAGAAGAAGAATTTGTTAACGACGTCATCTTGTACATATTTGTGATTTGTACGATTCTCTTTGAAATCAATACGTGTACCTGCTCTATATTAAATCATTGAAATGGACATAAAAGAGTTACCATTGTAGTGGGAGTGAGAAGAACTCGCTGACCTGTTGGGAGTAAGTAAATTTTTTTGACAGTAACGTTTTCTTTTGATATACGAGACTTGTTCAACTGAAACGTAGTCTTGAAAACAAATGCAATAATTCAAATGAAGTTTGTTAATGTTAATAAGTTTTTGATGTTTGGTTCTGACTTTTGAAACTTCGATTTTTGAAACGGCGTTTGTTGTTGAAAATCCGTCCAAGTTTGATCAGCGTGCGGTCCTACAATTTTTATGCGCTGAGGGTGTGCAGCCATTGCAGATTCATACGCGAATACAAGTAGCGTATGGAAATGCATGTACTGCGTACCTAACTATGCAGAAATGGTGCCGAAAATTTAAGAATGGAAAAGAGGGGACTATGGATGAGCCGCGACCAGGTGCACGGTGTCCTGCATTAACAGTAAACAATATGGCATGTGTGGAAGGCCTTATTAGAGAAAATCGTAGAATTTCATTTAGAGAAATTTCAGAAATTGTTGGTGCGAGTGTACGATCTGTCCATAGTATTGTTCGTAATCTGGGTTACAGCAAAGTTTGTTCGCAATGAATTGCGAATGGGCTTATCTCTGCAACATCTCACAGACTATTAGGCAAAATAGTGTGTCTGTCAATAGTTGCTGGTGACGAAACTAGGTGCCATTACTACGAGCCATCCAGTAAGTTATCGTCGATGCAGTGGAAACATTCAAGTTCACCACTACCGAAGAAGTTTAAAGCACAACCTTCTGCAGGCAAGGTGATGTTAACACTTTTTTCGACCATGAAGGATCCTGCTTGCTAGAGTTTAAGGAACCTGGAGTAACTGTTAATACAAATCTGTACAATGAAACTTTGAACAAGCTTCATCAAGCAATAAGACGGAAACGTCCAGAAAAACTTAGGCGTGGGATCATTTTGCTGCACGACAATGCTAGGTCGCATGTTGCTAATGTGGCAAAAGAAAATCTTCAACGAAAGAAATGGAGAGTTTTAGAGCATCCACCCTATAGCCCGGATGTATCGCCTTGCGATTTCCGTATTATTGGACCGCTGAAAAAGACGCAGAAGTATAGATAGCTGTGGAAGACTTCTTCAATCAGCAGCCACAAGAATTCTATGAGCAGGGTATTTGTCGGTTAGTAAAACAATGGGATAGGTGCCTTAACTGTGAAGGTAATTATTTGTAATTAAATTGTTGAATAAATTCTTTATCAAGGAAAGATGGGTTTCAGTTGAACACACCTCGTACATATGTATCCTACACAAAACCAATTATTTCAGATAGAAAGGTAGCTATTCAGCTAAATGCATTACCACACATAGTTTCTTTCTAGAGAGAGGACTTTACTTACTCTGATGAAATTGTCTTTGTTTTTTTATTACTTTTGTACCGCTCTGCCAACTCCGTTTCTCTACCACACATTTTTGTTCTGTTGGAGACTGTGGGTGATATCGAAAGACAGAAAACTGCTAGAATTGGAATTGTATTAACGTCAAACAACAGTGGCTAATGTAAAAGTAGCTATTTTTTTTTAGTTAATTCCAAGGCTCACTGATTTTACAAAAGTATGGGTTTGAATTTTATTGATTTCATTAAAATTCCTATGATGTGTCACACAAGTGACCACCTGGTTGTTATGTTCGTTTGATTTTGCCGCTTCTTGCGGATTAAAGCCTTATTTTTATTATTATTATTGGCCGCTCCGTAGCCGATTACTATCTTATTATTTCCCGAATACACTCTAGTGTACTATTTTTTTATTATCCTACAGAAATGCCGATGAATATTAACGAATAAACGATTGCTGGGAATTTCCTGCTCTTGAGCGAGCCCTACGTGTTAAATTTTTCTAGAACTCCTGCAACATATTTCGGATTATGGCAAAATACTTCTGCTGCTGCATAGTGGCATTGCGTTTTCTCGAGAGTCGACTTCAGATCTCCTTTCGACCCGGTTGTTCGTTAAGATCTCAGCGCCGAAAACAAGTACTGCAAGGGCGGTTTGGGTGTCCATGGGTGTCCATTGCGTGAATTTTCGCATCACTGTTATCACCGTGGGGTGAACAGAATCATCGACAAGTGTCGGATTTAAAGAAACACGCTGAGTTTAATCCTTGGAAAGCAATTCATTGCAAATTTGCTGATCGCCTTTGGCGGATTAATATCGAACCCTTTTCCCTTTACAAGTATTTGCTCTAGAAGTTTGAGCAATATTTGTTCTATTCACTCTGAAGATGCAAGCTGCAATGTCTTGCGAAACGTTAGTTTGTATGGGTTCGCAAACAGCTAACAGGCATAAGCCGATTAAGTATTATTGTCCTGGCAAACAAAATACATTAAGATCAAATCCTTATCCGCCCCAAAGTTTGAATAATATAAGCACACGGCCCTGTTTAGGCAGGCAGGGCCTACGAACAAATATTGCTCAAACTTCTAGAGCACATGCTTGTAAAGGCAGACAAGTTACATGTCGGTTCTTACCTGATAATGCTGGGTGTAGTTCCCAAATGACGACGCGCTCTAAGCCGAAAGTAAATTGTAATACTGACAGTTCGAGAAACCGCGAAAGCCTCATAGAATGTAAAATAAATTGTTATTGTGTTTTTGTGAAAACTTGTTCCGATATTGATTTGACCGGTTCAAAGTGCTGAACCTTTTTTTTGTTGATGCAACGCAAAGTGACCCTTAGTCGCCAATTGCTATTAGATATTACTCGTAAAGTGTAAGTAATTTCTGTAAACTCGAACGTCACTGGCTGCGCAGATCTTTGTGGTTAGTAAAGTAAATATCGTAAGCCAGTGGCGGCGAGCACGTTATTTGAACGTTCCAACTTACCTCTGTGTTCAACTACAATTATTACTGTTTTGGTTGTTTTTTTGTACTATGTGTGTTACCAATTTCAAGCAATAGAATTATATTTGTCTTAAAATTGACCATATCTTGTATTGCTGTGTATTTTTATTGTATTGTGCATGAACTTTGTAAGATTTATATACAGGAGGAGGCACAATTAAAATGACATCAATTCCAGCAAGCTGCTGATTTCTCGGTCTTCCCACAAGAACCGGTAATCAGCTGTGATTTGGAAAGTGGCGTCCACTAATTTTGCCTTACTCTGTACGCAACCACATCCGATTTTCTTACCTTAAGCGTTTCTCGTGAACCACCCCTACTCCTCTGAGCTAAGCCGAAGGAATCTTTCCTGTTGCGGATCGACGAAAAAGTTCGTTTAGCCAGCCCGTAACGTAGTATTTATATAACATTTTGTATAATTAGTAAAATAATTTTTACACCCTTGTTTGTGTTTATACGAATATTTGTTATTAATTTATAATTAACACGAATCAAGCAATTTTCTAATTATTTGTATCTAAGATTTCATGGACTTTAGGGGTTAGTTCGCCTCAACGCCGGAACCTTCTTCTGGTTACATCGATTATATAAAATACATTAGAATAATTGTAACTATTATTTCATTTACCTAAAAAGTACAGCTTATTAAAATAATTAATAATAAATCAAACAGGTTTGACTTGTTGTTTTAAAACAACGAAGTAACGTAAAAGAATTCGTCTTGAATACGAAACGTTGTAAAATGCTCCAATAAAGCCAATCAACGCCTACAAATTTATAATTAATACGTACCGCCAAAGTACACGAAATTACGAAACATTCATAAATTATTATAGTTTTGAGAATACTTATTTTTAGTAATGTATAATTATTATTATAGATAATAAATACTTTATTGAAGAGTATATTTGTTTTAGTTTAAGTAACCGCCCATTTTATTTTAAGAGTATTATAGGTACTCTTATTTTGTAATTAGTAGGAGCCATATCCTTCTTGCAAAACCATTAAACCCTTGTTTAGAGAAATAATAATCTAATTTTAATATTATAATTAGTATGGATTCTATTATATTAAGAAACGAATTACTCGATTCAATAAAAATAAAGGTTTGAGAGGTATATTATACTAAACTTGAAACAAGCAGCCACGTTTATTTTGATTTACGAAATTTTGAAACGCCTTTTGTTAAAAAAAACTATACTATTATATTAAGTAAGATATTTAAAGAATCGGTTATCAAGATTTAAGTAAGCCGACTGATACATTTTAAATTACTGTGGGAGTAGAAATATTTATTTTAAAACAACGAAACATGGATTTTATAATAACAAAAACCACCAAATTTTATATTTTAAATATTACATCAGACAGGTGACCGCTATCTTTGTCAATACATTGATGTAAGCGATTCACAAAGCTGTTAAATACCCTATATAATAACTCTTGATTAACTGTGTTCATTGCTTCAGGTATTGCATTATTTAATTAAGCAATTGTTCTAGGGCGATTTTGATATAGAAGTTGCTTGAAATATCCCTATAAGGAGAAATCCAAAGCAGATAAGTCTGGTGACCTTGGTGGGTACGCAATTTCGGCATTGCGAGAAATGACTTGGCCAAACATCGTCTAACAGCTTGCATGCATACATGAGAAGTATGGCCAGTAGCACCGTCTTGTTAATAGTAAATTTCTGCTCGATTTATATCCATTCTTTTTAACTCCACCTGACCAAATTTTGCAACATATCGATGTAACGTTCAGAGTTGACTGAGACAGCTTGTTAGTTTTCGTTTTCATAAAAATACGGTCCCACCACTCCAAACGGTCCAATGCGTAACTTTTGGCGAATGTGAAGGTGTTTCGTGGATTTGTCGGGGATTTTCTTGGGACCAATAACGCATATTTTGTTTATTGATCCAGCCCGATAAATGAAAATGGGTTTCATCAGTCATAAATATCAAATGCAGTCTGTCTGGATTTTCATTTAGAACTAAGGTACATTGCTCCATTATAATTACTAAACATTAACTTGAACACTTACACTACCTGTTACAAATGGCAAAGTTTTGTTTGAACAGTCACTTTAACAGAAAACAGAACACAAAATGTATCAGTCGGCTGTGCGCCACCTTGTATAAGCATAAGTTAATCTTGAGTCAAACATATTATACGAGGGCGGCCTTTTAAGTTTTAAAAAAAACTAGGAAAAAAAAATTTTTTTTGGAGCAAATTGTTTTATAGCTTTTCAAAATATACGTCTTTAATATTTCTACACGCATTCAAACCAATTCTCGAAAAATTTTTTTCACTCTGAAGTTGCTATCTTAAAACAAGGTTTTTGAAGTTTTCAGTCGCTTCTTGAGGTGATAATAATCACTGTCCATTTTTTGTTCGACGTTCGGGAATACAACGAAGTCGTTAGGCGATAAATCAGGTGAATACGGGCAATGAGACTTTAATTCGATGTTTTTCTCCTTCAACTAATTATATAATTATATAGTTGTTTGACGTGCTGTGTGAGAGCTGGCATTGTTATGATGAAGAATGATGCGACGTTTTCGATTGTTTTTCCTGATTTCGTCGATGACTTCTAACAAACAAATTGTTGTATACCATTCAGCGTTAACTGTCCTTCGATCCTGTAAAGGAGTGGTTGCGACATGTCCAGTACAACCGAAGTAACAAGCGATCATTTTCTTAGAAGTGTTTCGTGAACGAACAACTTTTGTGGGATTTGGTTCATCTTGGAACACTCAAACAGTGAATGGTTACTTAGTTTCCGGTTCATACGATCAAGTTTCGTCACCTGTTACTATGCTGCATACGGATTTTGTAGTTTAGTTGTATACTGAATTTTTTGAGCATCCTACACCAACTAACACGAGCCTTTTTTTTGAGCTTCGGTCAAATTATGCGGAATCCATCGGGAACAGATTTTTTCACAGCTAAGTTTTCATGCAAAATCGAATGCAAAAGTTGAACGAAGCGATTCTGTGCATTGTTGTTGAGTTAGGACTTTACTAAGATCGGAAAAAATCATCTCCATTTTTTTTACAAAATTGCTTCTTAAAACGCTCACTGTAAACAAACTACTCAGTCAATTTCTAAGCTGTCACTGTTTTCACAATAACAAATGTCAAATTTTACGAAAATAGTAGTGGCACATCTCGATAGCGCCACCTATAGGTCGTTTGTAAAAACTTAAAATGCTGCTGTCGTACTTAAAGGGAGACATTATTTTTTCTGTGTAGTATGCGCTTAATTTCTCCGTTTAATATGGCATTCCTGTGTGTTCCTGTATTTTAAACAAACCCATGAAGATTACTATTGGAAGTATGGGAAAGCCCAGCCAAATTGTTTCGCTCATTTTCTTCCAATAGTATTTTTTAAGTAAGTTTTCTGGGCCTTATTGCAAGCTGAAGATGATATTTAAAGAGAAACAGTCTTTTAGCTTTAGATGGTAACTAAATATTATCCGAAGAAGTAATTTATATTGCCTGGAAGTTTTGTTTTTAACCGAAACCAACTTTCAAATAGGAAGTAGTGAACTACGGTGCCCTTGAGTGCGTAAGCTGTAAAGTAAATATGTTTATTATTGCGATCAATAGGATTATTTAAATAGATTTTGTTTAATTGCGGCTGTTTCTATTCATATTTGTAAGGGTACCCTTCCGTATAGGTATTAAAAGTTTAAGCTAGCGCCTTACAGAATCACGATTTGAAAATCTTTACAGTACATTTACATCTCACTGCAAATATAAGAAAGTAGTATTCCATTAGAACGTAAGTACATAATAATAGTACTGCAGTCGAACCTAGCTAACTCGAACCTCTATAATTCAAATTTTTTATAACTCGAACTAGAAGCTGTTTCCCCACAAAATGCCTATTGCAATGTTTCTATTTTTATATCGATAACTCGAATTTCAATAAGTTGAATTGTTTGAACCCCAATTTTTTTTATAATTTCCTTGACTAGGTTGTGCTATTGGTAAATATTTCTGTAAATCGATTTTAAATTTACGAGAAATAATTGCGGGTTTTTACCCCAACGCTAATTTATGGCAATCTTGGTCAATGACCATTTACACTTCCGACGGCGGCATGTCAATTGATCTTAAATAGTATAGTAGAGCATTCATTGTAGACATCGAACAGCGCATATTTTACGTTCTTGCAATATAATAAAGATTAAATATGTATGTAATTTTTGAGCTATTTTTGGTAACTGGCATTATTTTTGATTTCCCTTCAACTTTGGCTTATCGAGGTTCGGCTTTATTTTATACCGTATTATACAGTCTTTATTGCTTAAAGCGAAAATATGTATCTAAAAAATAACAACCCATTGCTGTTGAAATTCGAACGGGGTTTTTGCAGCAATTATTTTTTTTCGTTTAAATAAAATACAGTTCTAATTAATTTTTTTCTACTCGCTTATTTTGTTTTTTCAATGGTTATAATTCGGAAGTTCTTACGCACACCTTGGTATCATCAAGATCAAAGTTCATTAATCAAAATATTCATAGGACCTTTTTTTGGTCCGCATATCCCCGCGGGCAAAATCCTATACGATATAATTGAATTTCAGCTCCTGTTAGATATTTTCGAGCAGCGTCTGGGCGTGATAGCTAAGTAATTATAACGAGAACCTTATATAGAGCCCGCGCTAATAAAATATGTTAATAAACTACCGATAAGTTTCGATAACCGCAAAGTTTCCATCCCGGTAGTGGAAACTGGTTTAGTACAGAGGTTTGTTCTCACTTAACCTGTTAAATATGTTAATAATAGATTGACAGTTGATTAATCAGCTTATTTACAATCTATCGGCGCCGAAATATTTAAAATTAACATAGAAAACCAATTAGTTATGGAAGCAATGGATTAATATTCCATTCATCTGATAACGGTCGACACTTAAAAATTACTCTCGTTTTTGAATCACGATCAATGCTGCCCGATACATACCTCACTGATTTTTTTTTCAAATTTTCTTAAAGTATTAATTAAAATTTTTTCTGTAATGATAAATTGGCTATCTAAATTTGCAGATAAGTTAATAGTGAAAGAGGAATTTGAAGTTAGATTGAATAGCGTACGGATAATGTTTTAAAAACTTTTAAATTGTCATTGATATTATAATTAAGGACGTACTATATTTTATTTAAGTTTTTGTTGCGGGTAAAAAATACTTTTAATAAATGGTTAATATATCAAGTTTAGACCGTATATAGGCAACCCAAATTACAGCAGCGTAAGTTGAAATGACTAACAGTTGAAATTCAATCGTTTTTAATTTTATAATTTGAAAATTAGGTTAAAATATAAGAAGAAGTATTTAATAACCTATATTAGGCACACTGAAAATAAGATCAACCAAAATTTAAAAAAGATTAGAAGTACAGCATAATATGAAGTATAAAAATTTAATGTGTAGATTTCAAGTTCTGCAATATCCTATCAAATGAAATAATTGGAAATAATATATACAGTATACTCAAAAATACGTGCACTGTATTAGTTAGTCAGTATAGTTCTATTTTTATTTAAATGCTAGTATCGCGATACTGGTATCGCAATAGTTTTTGAGTATCGAGTACTGCATCAATTTCAAAGAAACTATCGAGTACCTATCGGTATCGCGGCATTTCTTTTAATTATCGAGTATCGCGGATTCGCGATACTTTGGCGATAAAATGTTGCTGGAACACTCAAGAAAATCAAAATAAATAGTTAATTCCAGTTCCTAAACCTGTAAACCCTTTTAAAAAATAGGTAGGAATGTTTGAATTGGTAAAACGTAAAACCCTGAGCTGTTTATCCTTTCCACTTTGACAGGATTAACAATAATGTCAAACTTCAGCGTTTAACGAGTATGTCACAAATCTAAGGCAAGGTGACCATACAATCTGGAAAGCGGCTAGGAAATTCAATAGACCACAAATTTCTATACCGCCAATAAGGAAACAAAATGGAAATTGGGCAAGATCTAACAGGGACACCGACACCTTTGCAGACCACTTATCTGTTATTTTCAAGCCCTTCGAAGCTGTGCCAACCTTTGATAATAATGAAATAGAAGAATTTTTAAATGTACCGTGCCCAATGTCCTTACTTATAAAGCCTTATTCTCCAGCGGAGGTGTAGCACCAATTACTAATCGTAAATCAACATACAGCTCCCGGGTATGACCTGATATCGGGCCAAATTCTTAGAATGCTACCGAAAAAAGCAGTCGTACTGTTAACAACAATTTTTAATCGTATGTTAAGCCTTTCATACTAACCTATAATATGGAAATATGCACACATATGCACACATAATAATGGTGCCTAAGACTGGAAAACCACCAGAGGATGTTACGTCGTATACACCGATTAGCCTTCTGCCACTGACAAGCAAAGTGTTTGAAAGGCTATTCCTCAAAAGGCTTCGCGAAAACACGGATATACTAGCACAGCTGCCCAACCACCAATTCGGATTTCGCGAATACCATTCGATAACTCAACAGGCGCACAGGATAGTAAACCAAATATCAAGGAGCCTTGAAGATAAAGAGTTCTACACGGTGGCATTCCTGGATGTTGCCCAGGCATTCAACAGAGTGTGTCACTCTGAGCTGCTCTACAATCTTAAAAAAACTACTCCTAAGCTACTACTACTACTACTTACTCCTTAAATCCTACCTAACAGACCGCTATTTCTCAGTCAGGCTCAATGAGTTATCCTTATACTACCCTATTAAATCCGTGTTCCACAGGGCAGTGTCTTAGGACCTCTCCTTTACCTCATATATACTGCTGACCTTCCAGAAACCGACAACACAATTATCTCCACTTTTGCTGACGATACAGCCATCATATCCATTCATGAAAGCCCTATAATTGCTTCCGAAAATCTCCAACATCATCTAAATCGGATCTCTGAATGGTTCGGTAAATGGCATATTAAAACAAACGAATCTAAATCGGCTCAAGTAACATTTACCATGCGGTTTTGTGTCTTTCCGCCGGTCAGTATTAACAACACACCTGTACCTGTGAAGACGGAAACTAAATACTTGGGACTACACCTGGATCAACGGCTCACATGGCATTAACATATCAAAACCAAACGCTAGCAATTAACACTTAAATTCCACCAAATGTACTTGCTTATAGGGATAAAGTCCAAACTATCCTTAAGCAACAAACTGTTACTATACAAAACAATGCTGAAGCCTATCTGGCTTTACGGTATACAGCTGTGGGGATGCGTCAAGCCAACACGAATAAAAACCATCCAACAATTCCAATCTAAAACACTCCGCGTCCTGGTTAATGCGCCTTGGTACGTTTCCAATCTGACGATACACGAAGATATCGGTATTCCATTCGTAGTCGACGAAATCCAGAGATTTGCACAGAACTACCATCGGAACCTCCAGGCACACAGCAACGAATTAGTCCAGCAATTATCCAACGACCACTTACCTGTAAGACGCTTAAATAGAAGATGGCCCCGTGATCTGCTAACAGCACCCTAAGTGGAAGGAGTACTACACGAGTACCATCGATGGATGGATTCTCCTACCAAGCCTTCTAAACGTCATCTCATTTGTTTAAATACTCCATGTAGAGTACATTGTAAATAGACCATACTAAAATAAAAAAAAAACATTGGACCATGGCAAAAGTATCGCTAAAGGTATAGGCGACACTTTTTTAAGTATCGACTGTGGATATCCTGATATGTTCTGAAAAAGTATCGGTATCGTTACAGCGATACTTAAAAACAGTATTCTGACTACTGACAGTATTTTTCAAGTATGGACTATCGGTACAGCTATATTTTCTTAAAAAAGTATCGAGTATCGATACCGCGATACTTTTCTTACTTCTTAAGTATGGGGATCGTTATCACGATACTTAGAAAAAGTATCGTTGCGACTGCTGTGAAGTAAATAAGTGTTTATTATTAAATTATATTAAATTTTATGTGCATTAAGTAGTAGCTACGATAATTTTGTATAATTGGATCCAAAAAATATAACGCCAAAGTAACATCTTGATTTGAAAATACATAGAAAAATAGTTCTTGTTTTTAAATTACTTTGCTCGTAGCATAATAACTGTACACTAGCAAAGAAAGCATAGAAATGTTATTTTATTACTGCATAGATTACATTAGAAATCAAAGTTTCCTGTAACTGAGAAACATTAATTCTTCTCCTGACTTTCTTTTTATTATACCAGACATTTACAATCAGCTTTACGTAGCAATAGGTAAATTAGTTTAATGAATTTACAATGAAGGGAGAAGTAGTCCAGTGACTACACTCCGAATTTAATTACTATTAATGTAATTAATTGCGAGGTAGTTTAATTTGCTATGGGTCTACATCCGTAGGTCATTTTCTGTTCAGTCTTCTTTGTACTACTCGGGGATCGTTTAAAGTACCTGCTCCATCGTTTGGGTGCCCATGAAGGTTGTTTAGGTAACTCCTGGTTAAATTGCAGATTACGTCTTCAACGAGGGGAATGCCTGAGTCCTCATGTAGGGTTCTGTTAAATATCACATTAAATTTTCTGTTGGTGGTTTTTATAACTAAATGTGATTTCCAGGGATAAATATTAACATATTTAAAAGGACCTTAATTTGGGGTACCAATTATTTTAGAATAATGAACGTAAAGACGTAGAAAAATGGTAAACATGAGAACGCTATATATTTATTGTAAATATGTTGTTGAGCATGCTGATGAGTTACTTGTGTTTGCATCCTGACGAGAAACACGATACTATGTTGGAAAGGACGGGACAACCACCAATCGGTTCATCTGTATGTTGTGTTGCCTACTTTCGTACAAATCTCTTTAATAATGAAAGAAGTTACGTAGCACTTCAAATATCTAAGGGATACTTAACACAAACGCTTCTGGATCGTTAAACTATAGCCATAGGCAAATGAACATGTGCTTATTTGCCTACGCTATAGCTTATGTTGTGTACAACATACAACAGCAATAAATATACCAGATATTTACAAAGTTATGCGACAATCGAAAACATGGCATTGGCTTCACATAACTTGTATCATATTTTATGTTTTAAATATTTGCGCCTTAAGTGGTTGTAGCTCGCAAATTCGAAACTTCTGTGAAGCTGACAAACTGCCATCTTTGATATCACATCTAAAATATACAGAATATGTGTTGCAGCACTTTCAGCTCCATTAATGTGCAGGAAAGGAATACAATATTCGTAGTTAACTTAAGCATTGAATTTTAGAACATTTTGAATTTATCATAAGAAGGCAACACGACACACAAATTCACGCAGGGGTTAATTTAATTTAAACTTATTTTTTAATTAAATGTTTTAGCTCATGTGTGCGGCCTATCAATGACGCTAAACAGAAATTATGTATTAGAATACACTGTAATACATATGAATTAACCAATTTAAAATAAAACAGTTGACATTATTTTTGGTGAAAACGGAAGTAACAATTCATATTTGTTTAACTATCATTTAGGCATGCTAGTCGTAGAGATTTCAATTTGATTATAATACATAAGAAGAAAAATTAAAACTTGCCTTTTATTCCCCTGACGCCCAATATATATATTATAATATTTTTAAAAGTTCTTTGAAGAAGAATTTTCTATGGCTTTTGGTATGCCACATTTTGCTTTCGAATTTGATGTTCAACTCGTAAAGTTTGTAAAGTTTATATTTGAATTCCAACATGCTGTATTGCTTCGCCATCTTTCGGAAGTATCTTAATTCAAAGTATTGAATTTTTAGTACAGCTTCAAGAAGCAACTGTAGTAAAGCAGAAATGCGTAACAGAGTCCTCTCTAGTTGCGCTGTGCAACTTTGCTATTGATTTTCTTTGTAAACGCGGGAAAAACTAAATACAAAGATTTCGACAAATGGTTTAGGAAACCATATCTATTTTAGTGTAACAATGTCTTGCAAGTCGCTTTCTTTCGTTGAAGCAATTGCTATTGTTTGCTTAATACTGTAAACAAAATTAATAAATCAACTAAGCATCAACTGTAAATATCATTACAATGCATAGTATTAGTCAAAATTTACAAAATATATAAATATTTACAATGTGTGGATCTATAAAAGACCTGAACATTTTATTTACTATTAGTAGTAAGATCTCAGAATCTGAGACGGCACCCGGAGAGAGAGAGAGTAAGATCTCATGTTCTATTTAAACCAGGAATTATCTTAATGAAAAGTATCAATTAAAAATGAATATTTCTTTAATGCGCCGTTAACAACTTTATAGAATACAGATTTATCAATGAATAATTTAGTATTTAGAAAAGTATGTACTCAAAGGAAAATGTAAATAAATGTTTTATGGTGATTCAAAACTGCTCCACAAGATGGAGGCATCACACATTTCTCTTTCGGTTTAAATGGATATTTGGATTTACTTTCTAACTTCGTTAATTTATTCATGATAAGCAGAAAGTGCATTTTTTTTTTATACTTTCGGTGGAACACCATGGTCATGTTTTATAAATAAATATCGATACATTTAGTAATACAGTATTCAGTGACCGGAAATATCGCGATGCGAGTATCGCGATAGTTTTCCAGTATTGACTATCGATATCGTGGTACTTTTTTAACTTATCAAGTATCGCGGATTTGCAATACTTTAGCGATACAAGTTTGCTGGTACACTTTAGAAAATCAAAATAAATAGGTTATTCCAGTTCCTAAACCTGTACACCGTTTTAAATACTAGGTAGGAATGTAAATATTGGGTAAAACGTAAAACCCTGGGGTTGTATGTTAAGCTGTTTATGCTTTCCACATTGAGAGTATTAACAATAACAATAATCATCACTTTATCTTATTGGCAAGCTTCTTGAAATATTTTAATCTTTAACTAATGTCTTTTAAATATACCGTTACTAAAAATTTGTTTAACTTTGGACTTTGGCCCACCCCAAAGCTCAAAATTGAATCTTCAATTCCCAACAGAAAAGTATCGCTGAATGTATAGCAATATTTTTTTTAAGTATCGACTAGGAATATCGTGAAATGTTCTGAAAAAAGTATCGGTATCGTTACAGCGATACTTAAAAAAAGTATTCTGACTACTGCCAGTATTATACACAGGAAACAAAAATAATGTCAATCATGTTATTGAAGTGAACATCTCGCTGGCAAGCGTTACTACAATTATTTAATAGTTATCAAAGTATAGCTTAGTTACTACGATTACTTTTATTATAGTACACACAATACTTTTACTTTTTTCTGTGCAACTTAGTATCCTCAGAGATTACAATTTTTATGAGTTTCCTAAGTCTTGTACACTTGGCAAAAATCGTCATGTGAACTGCTTGACAAACTTTGCTAGATTCCATATAAGTTCTTCTAAGTAATGAAAGCTGCGTAGGCTGCTTTAAGGTGCCATATCTATCACTACATTTGAGTTTTTGCTCTATATCTTATACATATTCCATCCAAGAGAAAAATAAACTTTTAAAATCGAAACACTGGATAGTTTAAAAAGAATTCACAGTACACGTACCACATTGTCTTAAAATATAATTGTTATATCCCGCTTCCAATGTATACACTGTTATAAACTAAAATAAAGTTTAAAACCGATTTAGCGTAGTACAATCAACGTTTAGACTAATCTTTTATGATTTTATAATTAATTGTATGAACTGAATTATACTTTAGAACTATTAAATAATTGTAGTACGTGTTAGGAGTTGAATGGTTGAAGTAAACATATGTTTTACTTCCTTTCTACAGTCATCTATTATTGAAAATTTGGTTGATTATATTGCGCTTTGTGATAATTGTGTGCAGTGTCAATTTGAAGCCTCGAATTTTGTTATACTTCAAGTTGTGCATTTTTGCTCCTCATAGGAGTTAAAGGATATTATAGCTAAAACATATAAAATAGGTCCTACGACACTACAGTTTCTCGGGCCACATACTCTTTAACGTAATTGTCACGCCTTTAATCTTTACTACATACAAAAATTGGTTTAATTACAAAAACAACCTCGCAACTCCGCCACTGCTTAGGTAGAAAATTAACAAGTTGACAGATGCTAGTATCCCGGAAACCCAATCGAAGAAGGAGTAGGTTCAAAACAAATAATTAATTAATAGGCGCTACCGACTTATAATTTTCTAGCATCGTCCGATGTGGTAAATGAGAAGTCGGACCCCAAGATAGATAATCACCTATCTGTCCTTTAGGTAGACTTAAACCCAAATAATTCGTCGTAAAATAAAAGACAAGTTGCAACCAAATCTCTGTTTACTTAATAAAACAACAAAACCCAATCACAGTTCTAATATATCTATGCAAGAACAATGATTTAAAATAAATTAGTAGTCCCAATTTTACGTTACTAGAACGGAATATAACTAAACTTAAATGGGCAACACTCAAAAAATTTTTCAGGCTTTTATTGCGCTACACAACTATATACTAGAGATTTTTAGTGCATTCCGTAACTTGGGAGGCCTCCGTGTGACGAATTAGTGCGTGATCAGAACGATCAAAAACTGTTTTTAAGCTGTGAACTCTTACACACGCAATATCAACCCATTATTGGAGTACCCTGTATATATGCTTTACGTAAAATTGTTCCCCCTAATAAATTAAATATTTCAATAGTATTTCATAGGTACACATGTCCCCCATTAAAGCCCCAATGACACAATTCTATGCCCCCAAATCAATTACTAAATTAATTCTTAAATAGCGATAATGAAATCGTCAACAACACGGCAAGGTTATACAAATTTTACAATGTACAATTTAAATGCACTTCCCTTGTTCGAGATGTGGCGGCAATCAGCTCGACCGTACACCAGATTCCCTATCTATAGTCCCAGGCGTCCACTCGGTTCGAAAAAACCTTTCCAAGGTTACTCGACCAGGACAGCGTATCAATTTGCACCATACGTATGAATGTAGAGTTTTTCTAATTCTCGCCTTAATTTCGGGAGTCCAGCCGTACGAATTTTGCCTAATTAAATTTATCGGAGATTAGAATTAAGGTTCTGGAAATTTGGACAAGACAACAATTTTCTGGTCGTAACCAACTCACCAGTTGATGGACTCTGGCATAACACCAAACAAAATCTTCTTTACCGGAGTAAATTTTATATTGGAAATAAATTCCTGGAGATTTGTTTCCCTTCAACTATGGGAAAAGCTCCTGTGTGAAGTGACTCTCAAAGCGGAAAATGAATTTCCAATCGCAAAGCGAATTACAGAAATAGCTCACTATTCACAATATACTTCCGGTAATACTCACAATACTCAACCCACTGACCTAATTACGGAAAACTGTCTTTTAGAATCCCCTTCTCCTCAACTTCTGAAACTCAAAACCGGACTGCGTCGTCTTGACCTGAACGAACTTCGAAATATTAAAAATTCCTATAAGCTTGAGAATAACTAAATATGTATAAAGGGTTTCCTTCTTTTAGGCGCGGAAATCGTTACATAGTTTCGAACCATCTTGATGATATTAAGTTTAATATTTTTACATTATGCTCTTTTCCCTTATTTTCTGTAGTCTTCTTCTTTAATAAGCCTTGTAATGTTCTTTTTCGAACGAAAACTTCCCTTTGTATGTTCCATTCGTGGCTATTTCTTTCCACCTAGTTTGTAGGCGACCTATTGATCTTCTTCTAGTCCATGGCCTCCATTCTAAAATTCGTTTTGCCCAGCTGTCCTTCGCCATCCTTGCTACGTACCCTGCTCAGTTCCATTTTTGTATTCAGCTACTGTTTGGGCTATATCTTTCATTTTCGTTCTTTTGCATATCCATTCGTTCCTTTTTAGGAAGATGCCGAGATTACATCCTCCTGATTGCTCTTTGGATTTTTATTGGTTTTGTATTTGAATCGGTTCGTATTTTAGCTGCAAATGTGACCTGGTCATACATGTTCCTGATAAGTTCTCTGAATCGACTTTACTTTTAGTACCGCCCACATTTCTACTGAATCGAATGTACTTTCGAAATTGACAAAGGCGATATGGAGTGCATGTTGTATTCAATGGTTTTTTCAATAAATGTTCTTAATGTGTATATATGATCATTTCGGAACCCGGCTTGCTCAAGTGGTGGGTAAGTACCAAATTTGTTGGTTAGGCGATTTGTTATTATTCTTGATAGTAGTAGTAGTATATATGTGTTTTAGTTTTAAACTTGAATACTTTGGAAAAATACTCGCCTGGTCATTCTGATTTGGAAAAATAAGACATATATGCTTCTCACTTGCTTCCTAAGAAAGATAAGGGGTGTCAAGCTTTGCAGGAGCAAATCATTTTTTCATTATATTTTCTGGTTAAATGGAGCAAATCAAACAAAATGTTGTTCGCGTACCTTCCTTATACAGGGTTATTTTCTGAAATTATGTTCCTCCAAATGCGTTACACCAGTAGCGTGTAGTGGGGTTACAACGGATTTATTTTAAGGAAAAAAGGTACGCGACCGGGTTTTCACTTAAGATACGCTTTTTGCAGATCTTAGTTTAAAGTCCTAGTTTCAGAGATATTAGCCTATTTTCGAAAGGATGCAATCCTGCTATGGAACAAAAATTATTTTGAGTTGGCAGTAGAAATACTAAAATAATAGTTTGAATATCATTTGTACCTGTAAACCAGTTCTGGTACTTAAAGTAAGTGAAAAAGTGGTTAAACGAAAACTACCAGGAGCGATGGATAGGTCGGATAGTAAACGCCAATTTTCTTGAACTAAATTCTGGTGTGGGACTAGTACCCTGGCCGCCGCGGTGGCCTGATTAAAACCCGTTAGATTTCATCGTTTGGGGCTATGTTAAAGAAAATGTTTACAGTACATCCGTTGCAAACCTCGTCGAATTGATTCTAAGAATAGGAAATGCAATGAGCTCAAATTAAATTAAGAAATATTGGCAAATGCCATAAATTCATTAGTTCGACTTTGCCAAAAATGTGTTGAGAATGGTGAATAGCACTTTGAAAATCTTCTGGCTTATTGTTTATTATATTACAATAAATACTTTTTTAAAGTGATCAGTGATATTTTGTTTTGCTTTGCTAAAATCTCTGAAACTAGAACCTTAATCTAAGATCTGTAAGAGAGCATCTTATTCCAAAATGAACGGGGATTTTGAAAAAAAGGGGGAAAATTAAAAAACCCAATGTTACTTTTATTTCTTGAAATAATTCCGTTGTAGCCTTATTGCACGTCACTGGTGTGACGCGTTTGGAGGAACATAAATTCAGAAAATATCCCTACGCCAGAAAGGTACATCCACCAAATTTTTTTGATTTGTTCCTGTTTCCTACAATATATTACGAAAAAGTGATTTGCTTTTATATATAACTTTCATAACTTTATATCTTTCTTAAGGAGCAAGTGAGAGGCATATATGTCATATTTTTCTGAAGCAGAATGACCACGAGTGTATTGTTACAAAGCATTCAAGATTAAGACTCAAACACCCTGTATAGTAGAACCATAATTGCGTTTCTCTAATTATTCGGGATTATTTTATCTTCTATGCATTTATTTAACAATTTTTTTTAATAGGTTGTCACCCCCGTTTTAATTATCTGAGGAATCTATCGTTGCCGCCTGCTCTTCAGTTTTTCATACTTTTAATAGCATGTTTTATTTCCTCTGTCGGGTATTTCTTCTCAACCAACGTTTTGAATTTTCCTTTGGTTTTCTTCATTGTTTTTCTTATTCTTAAAACTTTTCAGTGATTTTGGTTAATCTATGTTTGCCACAGCTGGTTACTCCATGGTCGTCTTGTAATGTATAAATTTCTCAAGATATTTGTTAGGTTTCTTCGTAGGACTCACATTTTTCTTTACTTCTGTCTGTCGTGTTGTTGACTAATTCCTCTTTTAAACTTTTTTGTATTTCTTTGTTTAAGTTTCTGTACTCTTGTGATGGTCTTCTTCATTCTCTAGCTAGGGTTCTTCTTCTTTCCATCAAGTTCTTCGTATATTCGCTAGTTTTAGTATTATTTTTGCGGTTCTTTTTAGTGTAACATTCTTTCCCGCACCAATCAGCTATTTTGGAATCTTTTTATTAACATTTTGTAAGGTATCTTCTTCCTTATGTTGTTGTACCACAACTGTTTCTGTAATTCCCCTTGGTATGCTTCTTTTTGTTACAATAATGTGATTTTGTCTATTCGGGCTCGGTTTTGTGTAGTACAATCTACAATCCTCAAATTGATTTTTAATCTTTTTTTGCCACTTTCACACATTCTTTCTTTCTGTCAGCTAGGGAACTTTCTCAAGGCAGTTTTCAAAGATTTATTTTTGTATTTCATCGTGATCATCTACAGCTACACTATTTCTATTAATTTAGGAACGATATAAGTCTGGATCACCAATATAGCGTTCCATGCTTTCTGTACTTCTATCGCAACTAATGCTACGTCAAAATTTATCCAAAATTGGTTGAGGTATACGTCGTTAAAACCTTCTTTCAGATACGCGTAAATTTCAGTAACACATATATGCCACCACAAAACCTTTTCAAGGGTTCCCATGCACTGGTTTTCATTTGGTACTGAAATCTGTTATCTTGTAGTAATTTATAAATGATTATTTTTCTAAAATCAGAAAACTCTAGTCAGCGTTAACATAAATATAGTTTTCAGCGCATTTTCCACAAAAGTGGAATGCATAGTCGTTCTAATTGTAATTATCTTTAGTCCGTCGTGATTTTTACCGCGCGAGCTCCATATATTTTCACTTTACTGCGTTTTCTCGCTGGTCGAAGACGATATCTATCGTGGCTTCCTTACGCGCTTTATATAAAGTTCTTTCCGATACACGCGTCATCATTGATGTTTTTCGTGTAATATCCTCCACAGATTTATCGTTACCCTTACTATTAAGGTGATAATTTAGCACTTTCTCTGCTTCCCTCATATACTTAACATTTGACACAACTTTTATTTTGTTACCGTTGGCATGACTTTTTTGCACAGTAAAGATATTAACCAAACAAAGATGCTAATATTTTTAGTTTTATATATTATAAGTCTAAATTGCTAAATAGATATATAATTAACAAATGGCAGGATATGATTTCATATTTCTGCCTTTATGAGGAATTTACTCGTATGCTTGAATGTATTTCAAATACCTAAATTATTAATTAAATTAGTATTAAATTCACTGACAGTTATGCTACTAATGTTACTACATTTTACTCACATCCAATCAGTGCAAGGTAGTTCTTTACTTCCAATGACCACCTATTTGAAGACCCTTGAAATTCACCACTTAGAAAACAAGAATTGTATTGCTCTTTGCTGGATGTACCGCACTTTTAAGTCTGGGACTAATAAAGGCTGTCTTGGATGTAATCGACAGATTTGTTATGTTATTAATTGCATCCAAGGTGCAATACAACAAATATGTCAGAAAGAGAAAAAGGAGAACGATGTTAACGTAGCACGTAAACGTTACCTGGGGACTCGCTCAGCTTCCTTGTTTTTCTATTATTGACGTTTACTGGTAAGATTCCGCATAAGAAGATTCCTGTGTACTCATTCGTACTACTGTTGTAGTAGAACTTAACATGCTGTGTTGAGATGTACCTAAAATGCTTCTTTTAAAAATGTACAGAGTGTTTTTAAGAAGTACCGTACAAGCTGCCGATTCAGACTAAAATAGCCTATAAAAATATTTCACAAGTTCAGAAAGAGCAAAATAGTCTTACCTACCTAGTAAGAGAAAATATCAAAATTACAAAATATTAAAAGATTGTAGGAAAAATTATTTAACTAAAAACAACCATGAATGAACTAAATCTGACAGTTCATAATTAAAGAACTAAACATCTCACGGCAACGCCGAAATTAAATATTATATTAACAAAAATCAAATCATAATTATAATTATTATTTTAAATTTAAATTTGTGAAACCCAAACATTTGGGATCGAATTAAGATGGAATACACAGTCAAAAAGGGATACATGACGGATATAGACGAGAAACTTAATTCGCACAAACACTTTATAGCTTTGTCCGCAAGCTCTGGGTATTCTTGCATTCTTTTGATTCAAAATTGGTCTGCGCTCTAGGAAAAGATGACTAGTTTCAATATTGCATCACATCATATTTCAAAAAGTTTTTCTTTCATTTTTGTTGAAATTTCAGCTTGTTCAACGGACTTGTCTAAATGCGGATTCAGAAGCCTTCTGTGATTGTCATAACTGTTTTGAATTTCTTTGGGGAAATACACAATGAGCTGTTGTTTTAAATTGTGCAAACTAACTTGCATATCTGCAAAATCATGCTCAGAACTTATCATACTATCATCCTTAACTAAGTCTTCTATGAGTTCTTTAACGCACTGAAATGAATCAAACTTCTTTCTTCCAATGGAAGTTCACCACAAACCAAAGGTCTTTATAAATCCGTTAATTTTGTCCGGGGCTGTTATTATGTTAATATGGCGGCCTTGCAAACTGCTATACAGAGTGTTTCAGTGTTCGAAAATATTAGCAAGAAAAGCCAGCCTAAGAAGTCAAAGGGATTTCAAAAGTCTGGTTGCACATTCCGGTTTCTCATCTTGCAGATATATCAAAAGTTCCGCTTTCACTTGGAAAACTATCTTCAAGACGGTATCCCTCGAAAGCCATTTTACTTCCGCGTGATAAAGAAGTTTCGCGTATAAATAACCCATGTCTTCATAAATATTTTAAAAAACACGAGTCTGCAATGCTTTTCCCTTGATGGAGTTTACCACTTTAATAACATTTATTAAAAATACAATCCGTTTCAGAAGGTAAAGGTTTTGATGCAAGGGCTTCTTGATGTAAAAAACGGTGGAACCATGCAGCATTTGGCATTACCTCTTTTAATCTGACAATAACACCAGATCGATGTCCTGTCATAGCCTTGGCGCCGGTCAATCTTGTACCTGTTAGTACTTTGCATGAAAGTGTTGAATAAATATTTTCCGGTGGTATTGACCTCTCATTGGGCACAATCAGAAAAATCCTTGGAATGAAAAACACGTGCACTTCTTATTTTCAACAACTTGTGTTCGAATATCTTTTGTCATGTCGCTTATTTTTTTTTTGATAGTATTATTAGAGAGGAGTATTGCTCTCAGCTTGTAAACTTCTTTTTCATCAACGTTTATTTGCATCATTTCTATAGCTGCTGGTAAAATCAGATTTTCAGCAATCGTATGTGGTTTACTGGTTTGTGCAGTGCGAAATACAACTCGATAACTTGATAGTAGTGCTTTTACATTAGTAGTGGTTGCTGTTGTAAAGATGGCTTGTCCTTGTAGAGGGAGTTTCGCTTCCTTTCAAAGATTTTGACAGGCTTTCTTTTTTGTCTGACAAGGTACGCCCTCGTGTTTATGGGAAATAACGGTAAAACCATATTTGAGATAGCCATCGTTGTACAATCTATTTTTCTTTGTATTCTTGTCACTGCCAGAAGCGGAAGGTTCTAGTGATCGTTTTAAAAATTTATCCATCTTTAACAAAACGAGTATAGATCGTACTTAACGTTAAATATTTGCTATTGATTTAATGCACCCAACACACAGTCAGCAGTACAGCACACAATTTTGAAATGATAGCTAATCTCATTGCGGTCTGCTGCTTATATAAAGCAAAATGGATTTTACAGATTATTTTAGTGTCATTGGCTACTGTCGGTGTGATTTGCATAATTACACCTTAATGAATTTCACTAAAATCTGCTTGATTATTGAGACTGACTTTTTTATCCGGCCTGGTTTATAAAGATACCAGAGCCATTTGAAATATTCTAGGAATAAAAGGGAAGATGGTTTATATTGTATTGAAATTATTTTTCGTTTGCTTTATTATTTACCTGAATAGGACAAACGATGCTCTAAAACCATTACCCTATCACAACACAATTGATATCTGAAAACGAAGAGGGAGGGTGGAATGGCAATAGATCCATACTCAAAATTATAAGATCATGTATATTAGCCTAATCAATAAATTATAGGCGAATCTAAGAGAAACGAGGAACGACTTTTTCCAGTTATAAGTGGCAAATTTAAATTAAAAAGATTATTCTGTTTTGTATGTCACTGTGCATCAATAAGTCGTAAACCTCTATTCCTTGTCTGTGCAAATGGACAAAATCAGGCCAAAAGAAAATATAGTTGCTTGCGCGATATTTAATGGAAGTTTACTAACCATACTCCAATCAATGTGATGACAATATCGAGTATTATCTAGTAGCAGTTCAGTTATCTACAGTTATCTATTACCCCATTCTCTCCAGGTAAAGTATAAAAACAAATTGAAGACAGGTTATGGTCTGGTAATAAAGGGGTATTCCAACATCTACCATGAAAAGGAATAACAAGTCTTACTAGAATATTAAAGTACTTAGTTTTAAGTTTAACTTATTTGTTAAATTTAATAAAATTCCTACAAACAATTTTAACTATGCTATTCGGTAAACCCTCCGCTGAAGTAATTTCTTACCAATCTATTATTCTCTTATACATAATACGACAAATCTCCGAGAAGTTAGGGTGTAAGAGAGTATCAAAAAATAATCTGCAAAACTGCTACTTACCGTAATATCAGTTTGGAGTTTAGTAATAATATTCAGTTCCACAGCAAACCGATCGGATAGTAGATATCGTACGAAAGTCGTTAGAAAAGAAACTCTATTGTAGATATTGGGACTCTCCTTGATATCAGGTTCTGTAAGATTAACGTTGAACAAGTTCATCGGTATCAATAAATTTTTAATTATATTTATATAATCGGTACATTGAAATCATATTTAATGACGAAATATCTCTCTATAACTCCACTTTACAAGACCTGTAGTGCCACAAGGGAGCATACGGGGCCAATATGATATCTTCTATAAACTACTAATCCTATTTGGTCATACGGCATTGAGTTATGGAGATGTTTCTTCGAGTTCAATGTCAATATCATTCAAAAGTTTCAATTCCAGTGGCTCGGAATAACCACATAACATGAACCTTGGTATGTAAGATGGTAAAGTGTGCACATTGACCTCGAAATTCCCTTTGCTGGTGTAGTTATTACTGAAAGCTCCGTAAAACAGCAATGAATATTAACAGCCTACCCTAGTGAATTGTCATACTACTAGAAAAGTCCCAACATGGGGGTTCCAAGAGTAAACGGCCCCAAAACTTAACAATACCACAGCCGAATTGTTTTTCTTAACATCTAATCTTCTAAATAGAAGCAGTTCCGGTAGATTTACTGAAAACTCGTATATCATGCCAGTTGCACTAAATCCACCTATCTTATCTTTATAGCCTATGTTTATTGCAAAATTGATAAGAAATTGTAGTACACAGAATTTATATTTCATGGATGTTAATTGTTTAGCGTTTAGTTCAGTCTTATTTGTACTTTTGTCGATGAAGTCTGTAGCTTGAAACAGAAATTACTACAGCCTAATTAGAAGTTTGCTAACAGTTGTTGCAATTTAATTGTTAATCTTCTTCTTCTTCTACTTTCTGTTAAGCTATTACCCAAGTAGCAAAGTAAACTTGGGCCAATATTGGCTCTCTTATATTGGCGATATCTCTAAATGTAACGTTTTTTTTATAGTGGTAATATATTGGCTAACAAGGTTGGGCCAATATATAAAATCTAGTTAGGTAAAATATCTGCAGAATGTATTGGTCCCTTGTTGGTCGCTCTTCTTGGTTAGATATTGGCTGCCAAGGTATGACCAATATTATACCTATAATATTTAGTTAGGCAAAATATCTCCCAAGTTTATTGGGTTATTGTTGTTCGCTCTTGTTGGTTATATATTGGCTACCAAAGTATGGCCAATATATTAAATCTAGTTAGGTAAAATATCTGGAAAATTTATTGGTCTGTTGTTGGTTACTTTTGTTGTTTATATATTCGCTATCAAGGTATGGCCCATATGTAAAATCTACCTAGGTAAAATATCTGAAAAGTTTAGTGGCACTTTGTTGGTCACCTTTTTTTGGTAATATATTGGCAGCCAACATATGTCCATATGTTATAAATATTTAAGAAATTGTGGCAAACTCAGTAGAAAACAATTTACCGCGAGTAGAATGTAATGCATATTTAATGTCAAACTTAGTACGTAATAAATAATAATCATATAAAAAATAGCATTAAAAAAGTGTGGTTCATTAATTTCATTTTTTCAATATTAAGTCTTCATACGCTTAATTACTTCGTTGCTATGGTAACCAACTTTTGTTTTTAATTAAGGGTATGTTTTTATGCCTAGATTCAGTAACTGCTGTTTCTTTTTCTGCTAGTTTTGTTAGGGTTACATATCAAAACATTTGGTTGAAATATATATTGAAGAACATTAAATAGTAGGTACATAAAATCTTATACTACATTATTTTCATTCTATACTATCGCGGTTTTTCTCCTTTTGCGTCCTCCATCACGATCTTTCGCTGTGCATAAAAAGGTCTCCACCCAT
The DNA here is from genome assembly GCA_014611495.1 of Limonius californicus. Classification (NCBI taxonomy): domain Eukaryota; kingdom Metazoa; phylum Arthropoda; class Insecta; order Coleoptera; family Elateridae; genus Limonius; species Limonius californicus. Next base: position 34,997 of record JABXWE010013281.1, read on the forward strand.
TCCATAAATTGGGCATCGGTAATAGCTGCAACCCTTTTACGAATCGCGGCTGCAAAAAGAAAATATAAGTTAATTTTTAAATTGCTACTTTTACTTAAATAGAAAAACACCTGACGCATTCGCAATATTTGCTATAAGAAGATATACCTTTTTCTTAAGTTTGCACACTCGAAGGGTAGACATCTGTTTCTATAAATTATGCATAAAGTAGCAATAATACATATACTAAATATAGTTTACACTTACTTGCAATAATAAACTATGAACACTTCCAACACAATTACTTACAGTCAGAACACTCTATAATTAATTCGTAGTATACTATAATAAGAAAACGACTGTAGAATTAAACTGTTGCTTGACGAACACTGAACTAAACACTGAAAAATTGATATTTAAGTAAACTGACTAATCCTCCAACACGGCACAGGTAGCAAAAGGTGCCCTTTCTTCTAAAAATGTTAGCGGCGTCGCCAGTAGTGATACTGTTTTAGGGTTCAAGGAACATTTACAACTAAAAATAAAAGATATACACTCATTTTCTAAAATTTCGGGATTTTTTAAGGTGTTTTTGTTCTAGTCATTTTTATACAGCGGTACAGCGTTATTACCGAAATGTGTTGTTCTTCTTACTGATGAGACTTTTTAATGAGGATGCGTTTGAAACGCATTTATTATGAGCTTTTCAGATACTAATTTTCTAGTGCTATTTCCGTTCTATTTTCGTGGCATTTTTTAAATTCCTTGTCGAGGTTTTCTTCTGGTTAGCAGGTTTCAATCAAAATACCATCCAGAAATATCGATTACGAATTAACAAAACAAACATCACAACTTAATAGAGTAATAAAACAATTTAGATTAAAATTTTATTTTTAATAATTTTACTAAGCGTACTGAATTTGACAAGGTCGTTTAATTCTAAGAAGTAAAATCAAAAAAAGTAGGATGTATTGTATTTTAGTCACTGCCACTGAAACTAATACAACCATTGTCATATGGGAAATTCTAAGACAAACTTCTTTTGCTTACGTTTTATCTAATATTACTCATCTCTTTGAAATTTCTGTTATAAGGTACCTACTGGTTTTCAATCATAGTTTTATGACGCGCACTCTTCTTGTATTTCTTTGCTATTCTTAATTTTATACTACACCAGGGAAGTTATAGAAATTTGAATGCAAAAGTTGGCTTTTACCAAGTCTGGAAATTTACCGAATAGGCGAATGACGTCAGTTCCTTTTACTTAAGTACAGGCTTAGAAATACCACCAGTACAATTAAACTAAGACGGTTTACGATTTATGGCATTTCTGAACCTTTGTTGTTTGTAAAAATGCAATCTAATATGTCATATTATTTATACATGGTGTAGGAACTTTAACTACCTGTTTTTTCAAAGAATGTATACGTCGCTATTTACAAAAAGTAGGTTATTCAACATGCGCAACAAGCGTGGAAAGTCGACGAATACTTTAAAAAATGCGTAAAAATGGCATAACACATTCAGGTACAAAACATTTTGCCAGTACCTAAAAATGTCAGCTTAAACAGCATACGTATATAATTTCATATTTTGCAGCAACCCGTACACATTACAAATTATTACAATAAATTATTTTGTGTGCAACTGTCAAAAAAACGTCACTTTTTTTTCTTGATTTTGAGTCGTGAAATAGCATATTTGTTTATAGTAAAATAAAGTCTTGACAACGTAAATAAAGTCTTGACAACGTAAAAAAAAAGACTTTTTTTTACCGGCCGACAAAGACTTTTTTTACGGGTCATGATCTTGAATGAAATTAGCTTTTATTAGATAATTCGAACGTTATTTATCTTTAATTTTGGTAATTTTTCACAGTTGCACACAAAATTTTGTATGCCACA
>JABXWE010013282.1:0-38921 GCA_014611495.1 Limonius californicus
AGCCGATTTCGCCGTTTTTTTATTATCAATCGGCTATTGTTACCAAAAACCCCCAGTTCCGTTGTGATCACATTAAGCGGCGTGCACTGTATTTCTATAAAACGAAGATACTTTGGCATTTGGTATATGTGGTACTGCAAGTTTTACTATGATCAGAACTACTAATTTGCTAAGGAAAGGCAAATCTAAGCAGGTCTAGTTGTACAAAGTCAATGTCCCATATTATTCCCAGTTTTGTTGCTATGAATCCAGTATGTTCAGTTCTTGAATTCGTTACTACGTGATAGGCTAGATGATTGCTTTTTTTGCAACTTTTTGTCGTTTACTGCGGTCCATTTTACTAATACAGTGCACGCCGTTTATGGGAATCGCTGTTAATGATATCCTTCGGGCATTGTTACTGCTTTCTCGAAGTACGGGCGGGCCGTATACGACTATATAGGGAAGACTTCCTGCATAGTAATCATGACTACGGTTTACGTTATCAATTTTTTCTTAGGATTGTGTTCCTGTACGACTAATAACCTTGTTTGCATGCATGTTTTAGTTTGTATGTTCATCCTCGAGGGTACCGGACCTTTCTCTCTCTCTCTCTCTCTCTCTCTCTCTCTCTCTCTCTCTCTCCCAAGTTAACAGCCTGCAAGCTGGTTGGCAGCAGCTAACTTGGTTTCCAATGACTGACGCAAAAAAGAGATGTGATCTCAGCTTAAAAGGAAATTGAACACCTTGCCAAGAATAATCCAGCGGAATTCAACAGCACGATCAAACATTTCGCAACCAGTCTTGGGTAAAATAAAAAAAAACGTGTTGAAATAGAAGACTCACTGGGAAAGACGATCAAGTGGAATCTGCATTGAAAACGTTGCTTCGCTAATGTCCGTGAACAAGATGCACATATAGATGGGCCGTTGGTGCGTCAGAAAGCGGAAAAACTCGAAAAGAAAATGAGAATTTTTGTAGCAACGGAAGACCGATTTCACCGTTTTTTTATTATCAATCGGTTATTGTTGTTGTTAGGCCTGATATGATCATATTAAGTGGCGTGCACTGTATTTCTATAAAACGAAGATACTTTGATATTTGCTACATGCGGTACTGCAAGTTTTATTACAATCAGAACTACTAATTTTCTTTAACAAAATCTAAGTAGGTCTAGTTGTACAAAGTCAATGCCCCATGTTATTCCCAGTTTTGTCGTTATGAATCGAGTATGTTTAGTTTTTGAATTTGTTTCTACCTGATAGGCTAGATGATTGCTTTTTTGCGACTTTTTATCGTTTTAATTTTACTAATACAGTGCACGCTGTTTATTGGAATTATGGTTAATGATATCCTTCGGGTATTGTTATCGCTTTCTTGAAGTACGGCTATATAGGGAAAACATCGTGCATAGTAAGCATGACTTCGGGTTACGTTATCAATTTTTTCTTGGGATTGTTTTCGTCCATACATTGTTCGTTAATATTTTCAAGCTCGAGTAATACCGAACCTTTTCGTTTTCTCTCTCTCTCTCTCTCTCTCGTACGTTAACAGCCTGCAGGCTGGCTGGTAGCAGCTAACTCCATTCTGTTCTAATCGTGTGCAATTGCTGACGTGATCTTAGCTTAAGAGAAAAAAAAATTATCGGTTAGGAACAGATGATAAGCCAGTGGTTATCGAGTCCCGATGTGATCACATTAAACGGCGTGCAGATGCCTACATCCTCATCAACCACAATCCCTTCGTATTTTAAACATGTTCTCTTTAATTTCTCGACTCAGATACTACAATTGCCATCATTATAAGCATCGTTTTGGAATATCTTCATTTATTGTATTGTTATTATCATATTTTCATTTTCTTGTGTATTCTCTTAATTCTTTGAATCGTAATACCTTCACATTGGGTTGTAGAAGTTCCTTCACTTAAACTATATTTTTTTGGTTCGTCTACTTGCAGGGGTTAATGCTCCGATATAACTTTAGTAATGGACGGTTTAACTGTACACAGGAATAGTTCATATACAAGCAAAAATATAAAAGGACGATAACAATATTTGTGATTATAATAAAGAAGTATCAGCCTGCCGTGTGTATTACTCCCTGTATATAAATAAGAGTAATATGGCGTCCCTACTCTTGCCCTTAAAAGAGCTTGTTTCGCTGATTTACAGCCTCATATTCTCCTATACATATGTAATCTATATTAAAAAAACTATTAAATTTCAATTACATTGTTCTTCAGTTATTTTGCAGGTAGAAAGTTTTTAGAACGTCATTTTTTTAAGGAGTGAAAGATCTGGTAACAAGTGCAACAGAAAAGAAAGACTACTCAGATTGCTACCAACTACTTTAATATACGGAGCGTTGCGTAACCCCACACACTCGAAATATAATTCTTCAATTATAAACCGAAGAAAGGGTTAACAAGAAATACTCCTTTATTTGGAACAGTGATCTAAATTTGATTCAGCATCAACGTGACTTATTCCGATACACAGGATCTTCGTCTCTTATCCTGAAAACACTGGAAATTCAATATTCTACCCGAGCTTTTTAAGTCAGCCTGGGGAGCGCCACGCTGGGAAACCTGCGAAGCTTACGAGGCTGTACATGCAAGAGCATGGAAAGCAAAACTCGCGAGAAAGGACGACGAGCAAAAAGTTAACTGTTTCTACAGAGTGTCTGGAAAAGGAGGAACTGAAATCTTTCTGGACTTGCCTCCAAGAAAAAGTTACAATAAAAAATTAGAAAATAACGGACTCGTTCGGAGGATATGCTTAGATTTGGTGAAGGTTTTATTTGATTTTATTGTTGGTTGGATTAATTGACGATGGTATCGGTCATGTTTTTTTAGGTAGTTCGATACAGAACATACACGCTTGCTTGCAATTGAAACAAAATTTGCTACATCCCTGAAAATTTACACAAACATGCATCCACCTACCTATGACGAATTGCTTGCCTTCCATACGTTAAGAAACTAGCAAGAACCCGATCTCCACCGATTTCTGGGCTCACTATGCGGCTAGCAATCTTGAAATTCAACACGTTTACCTTTTATGGTGTACTTACTTTATATTACGGATACTGACTGAATACAATAGACCTAAAAAGTACGCATTTGCATTTAAGCCTCCTACGCATTCCTCGCCAACCACACTGAAATTGTGCAACACCAAACGAAAATTTTCTACATTTAAAATGCGAGAAAAGCGAAAGGTTTCAGAGAATAACGCTGCGCTGCGAAACGAAACGGAGATGATGAAGAGGTTATTTTATAATTGTCCCTTTCAGATGATACATTTTTTGCGTGCAACGACCACGTATTAGCACAGGAACTAGGCAAAAATCAGCGCTGCCTCTCTGCACGTCGCCGTTCGACTGCTGTTTCGCATTATGAAGCATTCTCGTCGGCGTGTGAGAAAAATTACGTGGAGAAATGTAGAACAGGGACTGTATGGGGTACGGTACAGGATATGTCCAATTGCACATCCACACGGTTCGGTAAAGCAACCAGATCGATATCTAACAAAGTCAGATGAAAAGGAAACGTTAGCGCAGCGTTCCATCATCATCATCTGTTCTGCTCTAACACCCACAAACAGGAGCCCCATGGGAGAATAAACGACGTGGTGTTCGTCAGATGCGTTATCGCTGTCGGTGCTTCGGAGTCTGGGCTAAGGGGAGTGCGACCCTGCCGCCGTATTATGGAATGGTGTCCGCAATCTGGTAAATGGTAAATAACTAGGCTGAACAGGGGTGTGGCCACTTAACCCGCTGCTGTTTAAACATCTGCTTAGCCGAAACTTTTGAACGCTCGCGCGCTGGTGCGGGAGAGTAATAAGGAAAAATGGTGCGTAGGAGAACGCACCACGCGAAATTTTCGTCCGAGGGACAAGGCGCCCGCGAGGAAGCCGTGTCGGGAGGGCAAAAAGTGACAGGTGGTGATGGAGCGACGATTACTATTTCATGCACTCACCTAAACACTGCCGCAGCGCCTGCATTTAAGCGAATATCATTAAAATATGGCTGCCGCTCTATCCGAAGTGACGGACACATGCCGCAAGGTCAGGTGCGAGCGCGATGCCTCTGGATAAAATGGATCGATTTCATCTCACTGCAGCATACAACACAACGTTCGGGCTTTTACTGTTCCGCGAAATTCGCGCTCAGACGTCATTTTACATACCATGCACACGACGAGTGGATAGGCGCGAAATTTCAAATTGCTCACCTACGATCGCGGCCTGACCTACATTACTTGTTTCGGGGAGCTGCGAACGAGCGAGGCCAAATTTTAGCTAATTTTTTTTTAATATTCCAACTTTAATTTATTTTGCGGGCAGTACACGTTGACATAAACGAAATTTTGAAAGTTGGTTTCTGACAAAAGGATATATTACCGGAAACAAATGATGTTTTTTGGTGGTTACATAAGCAATTCATTCACGTGATAGTATACGCTAACACGCAGCCAAAAATCTGTTTAATTACGAAAACCAAGTGCATTCTTGAAAATTGACCAACAATGTATTTAAACCATAGTATAGAGGGTAATTTTAAGCTGATTAAAGATTTTAAACCCTCAAAACGGTTCGGTATTCCCTACAAATTGATATTCGGATTCAGATCTAAAAACGTTTTGGACTGCAATAGTTGCTCTGTATATCATTTAAACGTAATAGCCAAAGTTTACATTATTTTTAGGTGTACCATCAACAAAAATTTTTTTGGCCCTCAAAAACGTCAATCTCAATTTTAAAATGTCCATTAACCACTTTCAAAAATAAATACCTACATAGATGTAAAAATACAAATATTAATTAAAGCATGGATCGTTCGTTATTTTTATTAAATCTTAAATCCCTTAAATCATGCGTAAACCCATTTCGCACGACACAATATTTTGCCATTAAAAAATATGATTTAATAATTCGCGGCAGCAGTTTTAACAACAGAAATATTTTATAAAATAATGTAAGCATCGTTTAATGCGCAGGAAAACATATTACACTCGGTAGGAAGCCCACAAACACCGCCGCAATTTGAAGTATCGAGCCAAAACATTCCGAAAATTTGTCCCTTATTTGAGTTACAACCCTAACTAATACTTATATCGTTGAATAAAACCACAGTCGAATCCCACAAAATAGATTTAATATTGTTACAGGTATAAATAGGTAACGTTAACGTTTTCGAACCCACTTGGGTTCATCTTCAGACTAAAATAACCATATAAAAATATTTCACATGTTCAGAAAAAGAAAAATGAAATATTTTTATACGGTTATTTTAGTCAGAAGATGAACCCAAGTGGGTTCGAAAACGTTAGCACCATTTTATACCTTCAACAACATTAAATCTATTTTGTGGGATTTGACTGTGGTTTTATTCAACGACATATCTACCTTATCCCATTATGAGGCGTATGGACATTAACGAGTTTATTTCCTAACTAATACTTTTAGATAGAGTTTGCTTGAAGGTAGTGGCGGCTCGCTCGTGAAGTAGGTGAAGTGCCTCTTCGCCTAAAATTTTCATTCGATTGCGAATATTTATTTAAATTACATAACAAATTATTTATCGACATTACACCTATTAGGAGTCGTTTATTTATGGCATACATACTCATAGGTACAATTAGCTTAGTGAAAACAAACACATTAAATTTTTTTGGTCCCCTTGTATTTAAAATTTAAATTTTAAATGCAGTCCGTCGAGCGTAAACACAGTGACCCTGAAAACTCTTACCTACAGCACTCGTGCAATTGTAGTGAAGAGTCAGCCTCAAACGTATTTTGACTCTGCACTTATACCTCCGTTGTCATGGTAACGCCTACGTCAATATCTACAATTGGTTCAGGCGAATAGCGCAAGTGAAGAGTTCAGTCGCAATCAGCCGCTGAACTTCATGTTCGGGTTTGACCGTCGGTTTTTAAGCGATTTCAACAATTTTGAATTCACATTTTTAGCTGTAATATTTAATGATATTATCTTTCCCACTGACATATTATTTGATATTCTCTAAAAGAAGTCATTGGATATTAATTTTTGTGTTACAAATGTTACATGTTATATAATAAATAATTTTGATGCATTAAGGGACAGAAGGATAGACTTGGTCTACAAAAACTAGGTAAGTTGACATTGAATTATTTTTTTCTGTTTTATTGTTATTATTAGGCTTATAGCACACTTCATCTATTTTTCTACCCGCGCGCCGCCACTGCTTGAAGATAAACATTTTCCCAGTCATGTAACTTAAAATATTAAACATATTTTAATTTAATCTTTGTTTTCGAGACATGCAACCACTCCCAGCAGGAAACAAAATACAGTAAACAATGCAAATCCAAACAGTTACCTCGTAAAAGCGCGTTATATCCTGGAATAATTGTATTTGAGAGTGCCTTATGGTTAGAAATTAATTATCATTGTATTATATGACGCAGTTAAACTCGCTTATAAATCAACTATACTTTTGAAAGTAAATTTGTTTTTATTTGTCATCTTTTTCGCGTTAAATAACTGTTTCAAAGTAATTCTGATGCACTTTTCAGCACTACTAATTCTTAGCTTAATAGTATATGATTCTTCAGCTAGAACCACATACATTATTTCATAAAACCGTGAAAGTATTTGTGTTTTTCCAAGTATCATCAAAATTGTACACTTCTACATAGGTTATTTAGAACAGCAAAATATTGTGTCGAAACTTCGTTCCCAGCCTAAATATGATTTGATTTGTTGCGTTCTCTATTATTAAAATCAAACGATTTTTCCCAAATAATGAGACTAAATTCGCTTTAATATTTTTTGGTTTACCTTTAAAAAAGGAACAAACTTCTTTAGCAGCAGAGTCCACAGTGAATATATGCATACTGCCAATAAAAAATAATAATTACATTTTATTTCAAAACGCTTAGAAAAGCTGCAGTGAAAAATTCCTCTAACCGTCCATAAAATTTATATTACGAAAATATTTGTAGAAGTTCAATATTTGTAATTCCTACAGCAAATATCTTGTAGGCAGTTGCTTTGTTGGTGTAAAGATTTAATTTATAGCCCACGATTTTTTAAATAGCAAACAATTGACAAAATAAATCATACGATGACATTCAATTGCGGTGACCAATTTTTTATTGCAAGACCGACATGGTTAATTTTTTCATAATATACAAATACATAGAATGTGTTCAGCCTTCATAACTTAAATTTACAAACTACACCTAATGAATGGGTTATGGATATTCAAATTCATACATATTAAACACAGATAACACAGAAGTAAGAATATTCTACATTTATACAGGGTGTCAGTTTGAAATGTACAATCTGTTGTATCTCTGGCAGTAAAATAGGTATTGAACTTTTCTGGAAAACGTTTTTGCGACATGGAAGGAGAATCATCATGACTCATAAAGTAACTTCCCTATTCAACCCAGCAAAAAATTTTGATTGATAACACCCACATAGTGATACCTGATTGAAAAACGCTTACAAAATGCTATTCAATAGTAGCAAACATTTTTTGTCGACTCGTTTCAGAAAAATAGAGTGACCCCCAAGATTTCCAGATTTTGACCACATTAGAATTCTTTCTACAGGGGTTATTTAAAATCTGTGATCTACAAAACTCAGCTACAGTCCATCGCACAACTGCGACAAGGAATAGTTCACGAGTTCCGAGCTATTCCACAACAAACAAAATATTCGGAGAGACTTTAAGGGTAAATTATACTATTGCCTAGGAAAAAAAATGGAAATCATTTTGATAATTTAAGAGTTTGAAATTTGAATTACTTCAGAAGTTTTATTTTTTTATTTTTTTCGAAACGAGTCGAAAAAATGTTTTCTATAATGTTTGAATAGCATTTTGTAAGAGCATTTCAATGAGGTATGATAAAGCGGGTGTTATAATTTGAAATTTATTGTTGAGGTATCTAGAGCTTAGGCGATCGAATGGAGAATATTACCTTATGAGTCGTGATGATCCCTCCACCATGTTGTAAAAACGTTTTCTAGAAAAGTTCAATACCTATTTTATATCCGTAGATGTACCACATTGTATGTTTTTAAATTGACACCCTGTATATTTGATTTAATTAAAAATAGAAAATAAGATCTATGCTCAATTTGGTTTTTTTTCGCAAATTTATAGGGTATTATGTAGAGGATTTAAAATAAATCAACTTATAATAAGAAACTCATATCCGAAAACGCACCATTTCCGCTATACCTTTTTCGACATCGTCTCACGGGCCCCATTTACTTGACCCTCTTGCAAGAAGTATTGCCAGAACTGTTGGAAGAAGTACCATTGAGGATTCGTCAACAAATGTGGCTACAACATGACGGTGCGCCATCACACTTTTCGCTTGCCGTCCGAGACTACATCAACCAAATATTCGGTGACGATAATGGATTGGCCAAGGGGGACCCGCAGCGTGGCCGCCAAACTCCGCGGACCTAGGTTCCCTAGATTTTTTTCTTTATGAGGCCACATGATGAGTCTGCTATATAAGACGCCTGTAAAGTCTCAAGAAGATCTGCTACCACGTATTCTGGCTGCAGCGCAAGAATCCCAAACAACACCCGGCAATGTTGAAAGAGTATACCAAAATATGCTGCGGAGGCGCAATGCTTGCATCGAAGTTGGTGGTCGTCATTTTCAGCAATTATTGTAGCGTTTGACAAATAAATAAAACTATTATGAGGATTACTTGTAGTGTTTGACTATTATGAGCATTACTCGTAAGACCAGTCTCAGCGCCAAATGCGGATATGCGTTTCTTTTTAAAAGTTGGTCTATCTTGTATCCCCTACATACCCCATAAATTTACAACACGTATTCATTAATACCCTGTATATGCTATAATATAATAATTACCCTAATGTGTCTCCCATGGAGTAGAAGCCGATAAATGTAATTTGCTCTCTAAAAACTTTAACTAACCCACATGGTTTGTTAACCTACCATTGGTACGAGAATTAGCTCGTTCGTACCGCTTTGAGAGACGATTTTCCACTATACAGTGGAGCACTGGAGCAAGTTCTTACAACACGCAAAGTTTTACTTGCTGCAATCATGGCATAATGCTATGCAAAGAGCCGGTAAATAAGATGGGCAATATGCAAGTGATTGTCTTCGCAGACACCTTACAAGTGGGTAAATGTTTAAACACTAATTAAGTAATGTGCAAATCCTCCGGCGTTAGTGTTATTGCTTATTATGTAGTTAACGGCGAGTCGTAAACCCCCTATGGTGGTGCTAAATTTCAGCTAGAGTACGCCATAACAAGCGCACCGCGTCGTAGCTAAGGGCAACATCGGATTTATTAACGCTAGTTTAATACAAAATGCTGCACTAAACAGGGGTACTGCTCCGGAGCCCCGGATTTAAATAAACCTTTACGGGTGGTAGGTAATATCTGCAACGACGGGGCTGTGAACGCTTCGCCCCCTTTTGTAACGCGATTAGTATTCCAGAACAATGGGAAAAATGAATACAATTCGGAAGCACTTCCCTCCAGAAATACTTTTTTATTAATACACGAGGCGCTTTGACGAATAAATTAAACGGAAAGTAACAACCCAATTTATTAAACATGGCCATCCCGTTTTACAACACGCAATGGATTACTGGGTGGCTTAGAAAGCTGATCCACTAATTGTGGTTTTGACCGGTAAATGAAGGTAACTTGTCACATACAAACAGAATTAAATACCACTCTACATATTTCTGTCATTATAAAAACAGTAAAACGAAAATTTTCCGCTTTTGTGTATCTTCTTAAGCTGGAATTCCGCACCTTGGTGCTAAGGAAAAACACGCGGCAGAGAAGAGGCCCAACAATGGGATGAAAAAGGCTGGTATATTTGATTATAGGTTAAATATTACTGTTTACAGAATAAACTGTATTAGTGTGTACTAAAATTCCCAAGCCCAAAATTCCTATTAATGTTCCCAAGTTAAAACTCCCATCTCAAGAAATCCCTGAAATATTTCCACAATTTAAAATATATCCGAATTTCCAATAATTTTCTTCCAGAAGTCCATAAGAAATTCATAACACCTAAAACGCCCAGTTACATGTTTTATTAACAACTAACAATCCTCATAATTTACTAAATCTTACGTAATAGTTCCCGCACATAACGACCAAAAAAAAAAATTCCACAATATAGAATACTATTACACAATATCTCAAATAAATCTTTACCAATTCCAAAATTCCCTTAAGCAAATACCACAATTCCTAAAATGTTTTAAATTTCTCAAAAATTTAAATTTCTAAACAACTTCACTAAAATTCGTGCAGTATTAAATAAAACAATTTCGCTATGTTTGTGAAACAATTAAAAATTCCCACCACTCCCAAAGTTCTCCGGTGTTACAAATGGCCCCAAGAAAAACCGAGAGCTGAACAATTTTGTGGAATTTCATAAGGATTCTTACAGAATTCAAGCCATTTCTAAAAACATTGTCAATTCCGATAGTTTTTCAATAAATCCCAAATTTCATAAACAATTTCTATACAATGCCACAAGCTGTGTCTTACATTATTAAACAATTCGTATAATTTCTTAAATAATTGTTAAAAGAACAATTCCCATGTCCCATACGAAATCTAATACTATAAAACTATTCTTCCATTTTTCTGAACTATTTTCGAATTCCTAGTGTCAAAAAGTCCCTACATTAAAGACAAAACTACTATCCAGTTCCATGCTCACAAGAGCAATCTCCTAGCATTAGAATATACATTCAAATATCCCAGACAATGCCTAAAATCGAGATTCTTAAATGTATTCTCACATTTCCTAACACTGTTCTCAAAATTTATAACAAATTCACACGATTCCTACAATTATTTCCACCATTCCTGTAGTTTTCAAACAATTCTTACAATGCCCATAAAATAAATTCTACAGCATTCAAAGATATTCCTCAGAATTTTTCCAACTACTCCTAAATAATCTGAAGATCAAAAACATTTCTCAATTTCCAATAATTTCGATAATTTTCCAGAATATTAAATAATTGCCAAAGCATTGACAGAATTCTTAGCAGGATTCCCATAATTCCCAAAATATTCCAAAAATTCACAAATAATTTCCACAATTTCCGGACAATTTTCATATAATATCCACAAGATAGATCTCCGTAATTCGTTAAAATTTCGTAAACAATTGCTAAAAATGCCTACACTTTCTAAAATTTTGAACAGTTCAAGCAAATTCCAGCAATGTATTAACACATTACTAACCATAATATTTCTTTCCCTGTCCTTCTCGAAGCTTAGGGCTGTCTACCTAAATACTGGAAAGCGAACTGCAGCTAATCTAAAAGACAATGCCTATAATAAACGACAAAATAAAATGAAAACGGTCCTGGCATTATTCTGATTGTAGTTTATTAAAAGGTCGTAAAAATGTCACTAAATATATTCCACGTATTTCATCAACGTAGGTTGATTTTACTATAGATTTATACTATGTTTGCCAGTTTTGATTATTCATTTTTACTTTATTTCAATCTTGAATATATGGCCCACTAGTTAAAAAAAAGTTGAGATATCGTCTATTAACTTAGCTACGATGATAATAGAAAACGGTTGATTTTAGCTTCTGTGGTTGAAAAGTTAATGAAGTGCCACCTAAAGGCTTCAATTTAAGTTGAAAAGAAAAATAATTAATATCACCGCCGCATTAAAGTATCGCTGCAAAAAAGTTGCCCGTCTATGAAATGAACTTTTGTACTACAAATCAAAGCCATGGAATCATTTTCAACGTCTATTTTGTGAAATTCTGACCTATCTATTTCAATATTTATTATTAACGTATAGGTGGCTTCTGTGAATAATATACCCTTTTTGGTTATTTAATGTAATAAACAAACATAATTTGGTTTGCTTAATATATGCATAAAATTCGATTATTTTATATAAGCAACCTTGTACCGCTTCCGGTTTAGCACGCTGACTTTTTTACCGTGACTGTATATTATTTGAATTTGCAATTGCAATAAAATTATGCTGACAGTGACGTAGTTTAATTTTTTTTTGACTAGATGGAATATTTTCGCAAAATATACTAATAATACTAAAGTTTTCTAAAAAAAACGATATTTTTTTTATTCATTCATTCACACTACGCCCCCCCCGAACCGCTTTTTTTCGCATTACTTCAGGGGGCTGCGGGCGTCCCTTACACACTAACCATTCATGCAACATGCACCCTAAACGTAACTAAGTGAAATACGGTCGCCTCAGCTGAGGTTCGAACGCCCCAGCCGATCGAATTATATTTCACTGTGACCTCGAGTAACAGCGCGTATCCGCACTGCTCCACCGAGGCCCCTTAAAAAAAGCGATATGCGACTTGTCAAACCACCCTGAATCGACAAATGTATATCTCGTATGAAGAAAAACATGTAAACCCAAATACATACAAATATACATTTACAATAAGAAAGTTATAGTAATTTGCTGCCAAACCGGAAGTGATACAAAAATCTTAATACCATCATATAATCGAATTTTATGACTACATTATTTATAATAAATTCCATATGATTGTTTTTTTAGTACTTACGGGCCTAGTATCGTCGACACCCAGTATTATTATAAAGGGTTTAATACAATATGAATACTATGCTAGTTGCATTTAAAAAGAAATGAAAACCGAAAATATGGCCTTCATTACAGATCTAAAAATGTATTCTAACTTACACTATCTCGCAAAGATATCCAAATATAGAAGGTGTCCGGAAAGTAAAGGGACAAAGCTTAACTGCAGTTTCATGAGGGTCTAATGGAACCGATTAAACCAAACATACCTTAGTAAGAAGTACTTCCCCTGAGAAGTTACCAATTATAAGTTATAAAGATGGAAAAAGTATTTTCAACACTGGGTATATTTCAGAAACAAAATGGCGGATCTAGCTGAAAATTGGTACACATCCACTTTAGGGGAAACCGAACATTCTCGTCTCATCTCGTTAATGATATTTCTCGTCTCGAAAACGCGAAATAAGAGTCTCGTCTCGATTCTCGTAATTGAGACGAGACGAGAAATCTCCCGATTTTGATCCACCATTTTGTTTCTGAAATATACCCAAGGATAATATGTTTTTTTTTTGTTTAGGTCGCCTTATTTTCTTAAGGAATCGCTTTTGCCCTAAGGTACGTTTGGTTTAATCGGTCCCATTTGACCTTAGGAAGTTGTAGTTCAGCTGTGTCCTTTTACTTTCAGGACACCCTGTATTTTATTAAGTAAAAATACAATGTTTGCGTTGTATTCGACAAAACTTATATTTACTTTATTTATTAACGGAATTGGTAAAAATCAACGGAGATATCTATCGAAGCCAACTTGCAAATGGTATTGATACAGCATCGATTGGTTGATTTGAAAGGGCGAGATCTAGGACGCTGTTTTCCAAGCATCTCTAAGCACTGCAGCCATTAGCATTAATTAAAAAAAACAAATTTGGTGCTATTTGTCTTCTGTTATAGTTCTTACGATGAGCATTTTCAGTTTCGGATTAGCGCTTTATTTACACACCACCAACTGAACGCATTTCTGTCTTTGTTAGTTGCTTGCAGATTCATATTTCCGACAAAGACGTATGTCGTAGTGACATCTGCGAACGAAACAAGACCAACACTGTACGTGCGGCGTATTTTGTCGGTCGACAGGTTTAGTAGAAAGAAACAGAGATACTTGAGGAATATCGCGCTGATGCAGCCAAACGTCACTACTTAAATCTGTCTCCAGCAGTATTTAAAATGTTTTGGAGGATTATATGTCAATATTTTATTTTTGGAAGTTACCTGTAAGAGTTTTTATTTACCATGTTGTATATTGCTGAAATTTATTTTATACACTTTGGGAACCTTTGTTTTTGCTGGGAAATAGTTCTGTAGATATCCCGGTCTCTTTTGGTTTGTGGAAATTGGTATTAAGACGTTGAAGATAAAATAATAGCATTTTTATTATACAACCATTAAAAGGTAATTACAGTTACTGGAGTGTATTCTTGAAAATGACAAATGGTAAAACAGGCGTAAACAGTATGAGTAAAATATACAATAATTTTTTTCATCGCACATTCTGTGCACTACATCTCTAACTGTCATTTTTAATGTTTTGGACATATCTTCATTTTTTAATTTTTTTTCTGGAGCTGTGCACTTTTTTTATTAATGGCAGGTTGTCTTTCCTTTGCTGCACTATTTTCCGTATGGTGGGTAAACGTATTTTTAATGCATCTGCAACTCGTTCCCGAACCGCTACAACGTAGCGTAATGCGCCAAAAATGTCTTTTTCGCGCGTAAAATAATCGAATAGATTTAACATAAACTGTTGATACTGCGCATTCAAAAAATTTCCGGACACTTCTAACATCGTTTTCTTTTTACAATACCTAAACACCAACTGACATGCAATGTTGAACTAGCTAAGTACAATCGTGCTTTCAAGAATATATTCCAGTAATTGTAATTACCTTTTAATGACTGTATAACAAAAATGCTATTATTATATCTTCAACCTCTTAACAACATGGTAAATCAAAACTCCTACAGGTAACTTCCGAAAATAAAATATTGCTGTATAATCCTGCAAAACATTTTAAATCCTGCTGGAAACAGATTTAAGTACTGACGTTTGGCTGCATCAGCGCGACATTCTTCAAGTATCTCTGTTTTTTTCTACTGAACGCGTCAGCCGATAAAATACGTCACACGTACAGTGTTGGTGTTGTTTCGTTCGCAGATGTCACTACGACGTACGCCTTTGTCATAAATATGAATCTGCAAGCAACGAACAAAAACAGAAATGCGTTCAGTTTGTGGTGTGCAAATAAAGCGCTAATCCGAAACTGAAAATGCTCATCGTAAGAACTATAATACCGAAAGTGCCAGAAGATCATAATACGCTTCATTACTGGAACTCCATTTCATTTATAAAAGAGGTTTTCTTTACATTTATGTTACTTTTGATATTATAAGCTTTCGTATTTTTCATGGGACACACCGTATGCGATCATTGTTAGGTAAATACAATAGCGTTCAGAAAACGCGGTCGCAACAGCCTATTTGATTCTATTTCCAAACTAACAATAAAAAGTAAGGATGATCTTTAAGTTCATCGTCAGTTTATGTTTTAAGTTATATTATTCTCAATTTATGACACTGTAACTTCGAACAGTCTATGCAGTAAAATGTAAGTGAACCGTCAAATTAAAGTTACCGTTTAGTCATCAACTGCGTGTTTTATACATCAACCCCAGCCTAGATATTTTTAGTGTACTTGTGATGTGTGCACGCTATGTGGCGCCCCATATTAGTACTTCAAATATATCAACGTCATGCTAAATGCGCTGTCTTACAGTGGCGTAGGAACCACCGGAGTAGTAACACTTTCTTTTCTTTGATGTCTTGTTTAAAATGTCTTCCCTAATTAAATACATTTTTAAATTTTCCTTGGTGAACCCTTAAACTGTTTCAGAACAACTAGAAGGATAAAAAATATTTCGTACGCCTCTGGTGTGCAACTCTTTGTGGTCTCTTACTTCAATTTCAAGTCAGCCTTCAACTTTGACAAAAGCAAAAATCCATGCAGACGCTGCCGGTTGCTAATTCATCCGATGCACAAAGGCGCAGCCGTTTTCGAATTGCAATTCATAAGCGTGTGTATGGTGAATGAAAAACGTAAACGAATGAAAGAAAGGTCGCACAAGTCATGCTGCAAGGCTACCAAGACATAAAGCAGTTAACATGCAGAAGTTAGAAAAACAACGTGACAAAACTGCAACAAGACGAATCTAAGGGCAACAATGGATTGTTTTATAGCAGTTTCGCGGCATTACATGGAAGTTTGGAGTGTTTGGACGATTCGATCTATCGGAAACAAACTGATCCTGGGAAAACTTCTGCCAATGCCGTTTCGAGTTTCGAGAGCTTTCCTGGAGCAGACATATTAGAACTTGGAAAATAGGATCATTTGAGGTTTAAGTAACTATTAGGTTTGAATATAAAAATAACCCAATATTAAATATTGATATTTAGTTTTCTAAAAAAATACCATTTATCCATAAAATCTAACCCTGAGTTTTAACTAAGGCAAGCAACACCTACCTTTTTTCAAATTTATTGAGCATGGTTAGAAATCGAATTAAAGGTTGTATCAGTATTCATAGAAAAATATTTTGCGTTACTTCCGGTTACACTGGAAGAGATCCTCAAAGTTTGAGGCATTAAGTCAACAGTCTTAAACAGTTTCTATTTTATTTAAAAAAATAAAGGAAAAACTAACTACACAAGGTCTCCTTGGCGCCCAGTATATTTAAATGATCCTAAAAAAAATTTTATAAAATTTTAAATTTTCTACAGACACAAGTTTCGATTTTCATGTGATCATTGTGTGAAAAACTGACCTCTTTATGCGACACATTAAATATTAGAAAGGGAGATACTAATACATAACATGTGATCAAAAAGTTTGCAAATTAGAGAGGGCTATCCAATTTTTTTGCCTGAATGTGATTGAACGATAAACATATGCCAATTTAACCGACTGTCAGGTTAAAATAATTTATTCATCTGCCAAATCGGTTTAAACTGGTTGTTGTTTGTTTACATTTTAAAATGGGTATCATTTCAGGGAGATACGCTTTGAGGTTACGTTCACTTTGCTTGCGTTTACATTAGAAGAAATAAACACAATGACATAACATGACAGTTATGACATGCCTTCTAGCACTCACAGCCAAGCCCAATTTGAAAACTTTTTGATCGCTCAATACAATAATAGCAGGAAAAATTGCAACAAAATTAAGACCAATAGGTTTGAAAATACATCATTATTCTCGAAAACATACGATTTTTGCGAACTTCAATTAACACCAGACTTGTTATGTGATTGAAAACGACCAATCAACATAGAGATGGCATTTCAAATGAACCCGTTGGTGAAATAATCAATGCTTGCTGGCTCTGTATTAAGTCAAGTTCTACGACATATGTTAGCACAGTATGAAAGTACAAAATAAATGGGACAAGAGACAAGACAGCCTAATTACGTTTTGTATGATTTACCTCTGTAAATTGGGAGAATCAGATTTACTGGAGTGGTGTGATCACGCGTCTGATATCCCCTACGAGTTCTACACATGCTCGTTGATGTATTCCAGTTTAGGGAAGATTGGGAATTTTCTGCAACAAAAACTTCATAGTAGACTTGGGAAGCAAACCTGAAATGCCTAGGCCTTAAATTCTGACCTAAGTACTCGTTTTGGAACCATTTTGTAAAACTTCACGAACGATTTACAACTCTTTGACAGCAACCAAGCAATGAAAGGAAGCTTTTGGATCGCATCCATCGAATCCATAATCAATGCGTAAGGCGCAAAGACATTTCTCAATATGAATTTTAATTTGAGGTCACTAAATTTCGTGAAATTTTATAAACTGAACTTGAGTCTACAAATTTTACGTTCTGAAACGCATAACTGGAATTAGTAACAGTTTTCAAAATTCAACGAAGCACGTGGATTATAATGCAATTTTCTGCTGTTTGGCCTACACAATTACTTTTACGTTCTGAACAATCTGCCTGAGCAACAACGCGTTTCCGTCGAATTTTAAATATTACATTGAAAATAGGCGATTGGTCAGACTTTAGTAATGGTTATTTCATTCCTTTGGCCTTCACTATTACTATTTTACTCAAGAAAAAAAAACCGTACGATGCAGCAAACTAATGAATATCAAATTCTTAATATTACACATCTACATGTATATATTGTCACTAAGAACTTACACCACTGAATGTAATGCTGCTGAACAAGTAATTTTATAGCCATACGATTCGTTTATAGAATATTGTGTAAGTATCTACTCTGATTGCTAATAAATGGTAACAAAATTGAAAATAATAACTATTAGTTTTA
The DNA here is from genome assembly GCA_014611495.1 of Limonius californicus. Lineage (NCBI taxonomy): Eukaryota > Metazoa > Arthropoda > Insecta > Coleoptera > Elateridae > Limonius > Limonius californicus. Next base: position 17,941 of record JABXWE010013282.1, read on the forward strand.
CATTTCCACTAGATGTACTGTGAACCACGACATTTATTCTACCATTTAAATAACTATTAACAAAAAATTCTTCTAGGTTAAAGTATGCTACAAAAGTGGATTCGGAAACGTTTAACTTGCTCCCTTTCCCTATAAGTTCTTCAGCCTTAAAGTCTTCTTTCAACAGATTTTATCAACTTAGTTATGACTAGATTTAACCAATTGGTAATTTTAAAGTATATTTTACTGGAATTTCCGTTTAAATAACAATGTTCTCACTTACATCTGCATTCAGTTAGAAATGTTTGGGTCAATTCAATAACGAATTCAATGAAAACAATAATGTGCACTCAAAGTAATAATTTCTCAAAAGAAAGGCTCTATTTGCCTATTTTAACGCCCGTTTGGTCTATATATTTACTATTGCATTACCGACAACGTGTATTGGTAACCACGAAAGTTTCTTGAAGCGTTTAAACTAAATCTGCTTTAAAAACAGGTTTATTTATTTAAGCCTAGATACAGAATAAATTGTTTTTTCATGTGCCTTGTTTTCTAACCATATCTGAGACAATTTTGGTAATACATACTCCTATTAATCAATAGGTTTATTATTTTCCCTTTCTCAAAATACAGGAAAAATGTAACCAACTGATTGGTTATTTTATATAATAGCATTTTTTCACCCATACATTCAGGTCAGGTCTGTTTGTACATTGCTTTCTGCATCTATTGTAAAGTGAAACATTACGTCCGCAGTTAGTTAATTACTAAGGCCTGCCTGACATGGCAAAGAATTTTGTAAAAATTTTTGTGCAAAGTTTTGTAAAAAATTTTGTAGAAAATTTTGAACATAATTTTGTACAAAACTCTATCTGTGAGCATGCACAAATAGGTACAAATTAAGTTGACATCTGTGGGAAAACTGTCAAAATAGTCATGTAACTGTAGATAAGGTAGAAATCTATCAAGGTTTAATAATAATTGTTTGTTTTTGTTTACATAACCTCGAATGTTGTTTACCTTTTCGTGGCTTGTATTATTTTTGCGCTTCCAGAAAGGGTTTTTTTTTGTTTATAAGATGTATTAAGTTTGTGTAGAATGGCTAGAGTTGAGAGATTTTAGGTGGTTGTTGCTCGTTTGCCCATCGATTTGAAGTTGTTTCTGAACAAAATTCTGTAGACTTTAGAGCATGAGCTACAGAATTTTGTTCAAAATTTTGAACATAAGTTTGTAAAAAATTGTGGAAAACACGTATTATACGGAACAGAAATTTGTATATATATATATATATATATATATATAAATAGGTGCAAATTACGTCGACATCTGTGAAAAAACTGTAAAAATGGTCATGTTACTGTAGATAAGGTAAAAATCTATCTATTGTGTTTTCGGGAAGGTTTTTTTTGTTTATAAGTTATATTAAGTTTGTGTAGAATAGCTAGAGTTGAGAGCTTTTAGGTGGTATACGTGGTAAAACATTTCCGTCTTTGCCCTCTGTGATCATTGATGAATACTAGAAAGTGCTCGTTTGCGCATCGATTTGACGTTGTTTCTGAACAAAATTCTGTAGACTTTAGAGCACGAGCTACAGAATTTTGTTCAAAATTTTACTGTATGACACTGCACAGAATTTTGTAAAACCACTTTGAAGAAAATTTTGTAAAACAATCTGTGGCGTGTCATACAGGCCTAAGGAAAAAATCGGAACAGACTTATTTCAGCTTCAAATGTTCAATTTTCAGTTTTTTGTAGATACCTATTTCAGACTGTTTTAGTAAAATTGAACAGTGAAATTCTAACAGCAACCTTCCTATTTACAGTTTCTCAAAATGCAATACAACGTATTGATTATTTTATCTAATAGTCTTCATGTGTTTGGCCTATACATTTGATTTTACATTGCTGACATCACGTTTCTTCAATCAGTGTGTTACTTTTACTGTAACTCTAACTTTTCCACATTTTAAGTTTTCAGCAATCGTTAATAAAAATCATAATTCTGACTTCAAACGTATCTTCTTCTTCTTTGAGTGTCCTGTCTCGTACGAGACGTACCGATCTTCTCTCCGTAGCCTAGTGTTGCACGTTTTTTTAAGCCGCACCGACATACAGGACCTACAGCTTAACAAGGGCTCTAAACCACGGGAAGTGTACACACTTCTAGTCCAGAGAGAGAAGATTTATTACTCAGAATACCTCGCTGTTTCGCCATTACCTTGCGAGGGAGACCGGCCGTTAAACATCCGATGTTCCGGTACTGGGAATTGAACCCAGAACCTTCAGTGTAGAAGTCTAACGCGCTGACTTCTAGCTCACGACCAATTATTTCTTTTTACAAAAAATAAAACTGGTCGCACTTGAATTGTACAATGAGCCAGCTTTCTCAAAACGCTTTATTTGTAACTTCCTCCGTCTTAATCTATATCACTGTATTGAGTAATCCGTTCTTATTTCCAATTTCTTAAGATCTGCAAAATTTCAACCAAAGGGTTGGCTATTTTATACAAGTACTTCCAAGCGTTTGGCCTACATATTTGCTTCTACATTTCGAACAGGATATCCTGTAAACATCCATATTTCTGCCGCAGCTGAAATAATTTTTAGCAAAATAAGGAAGATCGTTCTCACTCGAATTGTATATACTACTATAATAATGCTTTCTCAAAATGATGTATTTGCAACCTTCTCCGCATACATTTGAATCTGTATCACTCAATAGAGTAAAAGTTTCTAACCAAATGGTTGGCTATTTTATGTAATTTATTTTAAGCGTTTGGCCTACATATTTGCTTTTACATTGCCGACAGGTTATGTTGTGAACATTCACATTTACGCTAGTTTTTATAATTTTTAGCAAAAATCCCGACGAACAACCTAATGAAGGTGGTTTATGAAAACGTATTACTTCAAGATTTCTGTGTTTTGAGCCTACTTCGGTAATACCAGCATTGTTATTTTTATGGAACGTAAACAACCTTTTAAATTTTTTAAGTTTTCATGTATGTATGGATGTCTATTGTAATTGGTGAATTCAACACCGATATTTTCCACAAAAAAAACTCCTGATTTCGTATGTTACAGTGTACTATGTGCGTTGGCCGAGACTTATGAAAAAATGAACAAAGTTACCAACTACGTATCGGGTGTAGCTTATGAAAAAAATTCGTGTGTTATGTACGATTCCGCTATCGTAGAAAAAAATTCAAAAAATCAAATGAATTCTTAGGGTGCGGCAGCGATGAGTTTCACAAGCAACACACGGTAGTTTTCATACGACCCGAATCTTTATTATTCGAGTCAACATTTTCAGTCCCGTGTGTAGAATGATCCACCAATGGAAGCTGTGGGAATGTGTCGCATACTCTTGGTGAATCTGTACCGAGCAGATCGGCGGGAGTGAGAGATTCTCTGCACCCCCGCCGTCCCTCCTGACCCAAACCTGATGACGCTTCCATTTCAACCAGAAATGGCATCTCCGGTTTCCTGGGGATTTGGAGATCCTCCGGAAGATTTACATTCGGGAAGCCGCAAGCGCGAAAAATCGCACACCTGCAGGAGAAGGCGCCGCGGATCGGGCAGTTCGGGGCACCAGAGGGGGGTGCACTGGTGCACGGAGCTAACAACGATGTTTCCAGTAACAGTTGTATAAAGTAAAACTAAAAATAAATGCCGTAGCATCGATCTGACTGACGAGGACTGACAACGGATTCCTGCCACGCGCACCTTTTCTAATCAAGAATATCATATGAAATTCACTGCGTACTTAACAACAGATGTCGGACCGGCCCAAAAAATTAACCGAAGGGCGCCCGACGGGCAGGTGCGGAAAATGTCTGGAAGACGCAGAAAAATTAGCTGGTAGGTGGCACCGCATTATGCCGTGACGGCGTAAGAATGCGAAAGACTAAAATGCCCTTTGACCCTTATCTTGGCGGCCACAGAAATCAATACGTTACCAAGCACACTCTGTCCGCAATATATATGTGTAGATACACTACGGCTTGCAAACATAGCGAGCAGAATCGGGTATCTCGAAAAGGCGACAAAGAATAAGTGGATCAAATATGCGCCACGTAACATCGCTCCTGCCTGCACCACGTGTAAGGGACAGAAAGAGAAGGTCGTGGCGTGCGGCGTTTCCACCGATAGCAAGATTAAACCTACTTTATGTACAAGGGAGCTGCTTAACTACCTAAGAGGGATATTAAACCTGTCTTAAAAACGCCACTTTTACACCGACCAGTTGCAAACGTAGGCTTACGCCCTTCGCGGGCCACATACGTACCCATGGGTCGAAAATTGCGGAAAACCCGCGAACATGCGGAAACGGTTATCGAATAGTAGCGTGATCGCAACTGGGGTCATGAAAATACAAACTGGCAACGTCGATCTTTACTCGTACATTTTAAATGCTTATTACCGACACTACCTACCTACAAGTTGGGTTCGAATACTAGCAAACAGGTTGGGTTGGTTACTTTTTAAAATCGCTCACAACTAGAGGTAAACTCCATATATCAGCTCGTTTTTAAATTCGAGCATGGCATATGTCGGGAGCTGCTGACTTTTTGGAATAATTGCGGCGTTAGGGTTCGTTCTGGACTGGTGTAGAATGCGAATTTGCTGCGAATTTTCCTCTCCGGCAGGAACAAACCTCTTGCTCGAAAAAAACACGTGCTTGAAGGTTCGGCACTACACCGCACGAGACGTCACAAACACGAAACGAGAAAAGGGCACCAAGGGTCAATACTGGAGTTATTTAATTAAATGCAAGGGTTTCGTGTTTTGATGGAGCAAACGGGAGAGAGCGCGACAAAAACGGGGCTTACGGTGAAAAAGTAGGGTCGGGATCAATCTCGGGCCGTCTAATTTTAGCGAGTCCCTTGCAAAGGAGGAACATCGTGATCGTGGCAGGAACAGCAGCAGCAACCGCGACAAGCTCAGCCAGGACAACTACAACAACAAGGAAAGAAGAGAAGTGGCGCTTACCAAGACGAGATCTAAGTACAGCCATGGCATATCCTCCCCGCGAAGAAGGAACGGAGCCCGACAAGAGAGGTTGATCCCGGCGGAAGAAGAACACTCAGCCGAGGCCACGGACTCACCCCTGGCACGCCGCACTGCAATCGCACATCACCACGACTCGGAACTGAGCGCACACTCGTCAGATGCAATGAGACCGCACGCTGCTGCTAATAGGCGCCATCCGCCATGTTACCGCCTTGCTTTGATATGTATGCGATAGGGTAAACAGAGACGAGAGCAGCTTTGTAGTGGAGAAGACTCCTAAATATGCATTACCGAAGGTAGGTGGAACTGCGACCCGTGGCTAGCGTGTCGTGCTCGAACACGGAATCCGATACGGTAATGCCGTTGGTGGAGGAGCCGCGGCGTAAAGAAAGCCCAAACTGCACTCTTACACCTGTTTACCGCACGCCAGGGGCGGATCGAGGGCTCTCCACCGCTGGGCTACTGGATGACCGGCAACCCCGACTCCCACAGACTCACTGTCGTGCACAGATGGGCAATGATAAAAATTACAATCACGTAGCGATGATACCTTCCCTAACCGTCCGTTAGAAAGAGACAACTTGTTTTCTTAACCACTACTATTACAATGTGTCAAAATCCTGTTTAAGATGTCATTTTTGGCTGATACTCAAAATTTCCGGTTTATATTTATGACTTCCAATATCGTAAATTCCAATGATTCTTTATTTCAGTTTTCCTGATAATCCGTTGGATAAAACCCTGCTGTTGCTCAAACATATAACACGTCCGAGATCATATTTATAAATAAACAAACAACCTTTAAATAACGCTATCAATTGATATCTACTAGTACAGCATCCGATCTTTTCAAAAAAATATAGAAAATTAATAAAAATCTTACTTTCTTTAATAATTTGTTGGACGCTTTTCGTTTACATTCAAACGTATTAGTGGATATATTCTCGAAAAAACATCATACATTAACACTTCGAAAATTAAATATTATATTTGGTTCTGCTAACTTCCAATGCCGCTGGAAGTAAAATATTCTCCTTCTTTGTACCTCCTATGCCTGTATTGCGTGTTTTAAATTACGAAACACATACAGGACCTACATCTTAATGTGGTCTCCGAACCACGGGATGTGTTTGCCATTACTGTTTTGCCGATAAAAATCCGATGTTCCGATACGGAGAATTGAACCCCAAACCTTCAAGATAATAGTCTCACGCACCGACCTCTAGTGTTCAACCGCGTCAGGTGATATCTAAGCTTTAAAATGTATATTATATTACAGTAATAATTTGTTGCATCCATCCATTATCGTAACATACGTGGTGCTTAAACACATACTTGTAAAAAACAAAACTCATTATTATCGATAATAAAACTAATTTTAAAAATTTAAATATTACTTCGTTGTTTGTGTATAGGCCAATCGCCTATTAACTACCTACAATGGAGTAGGTTCTATGAGCCCTCTTCGCAAGTATGCCGAGAAGGGGGCTAAACTACCTCGCCGAACAGAGAAGAGAAGTTCCACTACATGGCTTACGATTGTCAAAGATGTTCGTATGACAACCGGGACCGACGGATTTATGTACCCTCCGAAGCACGACCGGTTGCATATGAAACTATATTGGTCCACCCATCCAAGTACTGACCAGCGCGGGTTGTGCTGGACTACGAATATCGTTTGACGGGCGTTCGCAGTGCTCCGCTATGCAACCAATCCGAAATTATACATTTACCTGAAAATTTATTAGGCACAACGATCCCTTTATCATAATATTTGTATATATATTAAATTCTTGGCAAGATAACATTATCAGTTAATATTCCAACTTTGCCGAAACTGATATTTAACTTTCGAAAATCTAAAATTTTCTAATCTTTAATCATTTTTGGACATAACTACACGTTGCTCATAGTTCTCACTTACATGCTAAATACACAAAAGTCCCATAAATATCAAATTCGATTGATATTTACCGAATTTTACCGAAAGCAATACCTGATTTTACAAAATTTAATATTTTGGTTTTTTTTAATGGTTGGATGGACAGAAGTAACCCTTTTTACACATTTTATAATGTGTTTTTAATTAGGTACACGTAAATCCTAGTAATGAAATTGATCTTGATCTTCCAACTAACGAAAGTGACATTTATTTTTTGAAAATTTAACATATTATTATTCTTTAATTTGTTTTTACGAACTCAAGTCTGCTACTTGATAATTATACATAATGCAAAATCTTCAGTCAAGAGCTTGATTTCCGTTAAAATCATTATTTCAGGTGTTAACAATTAGGAATATGCATTAGTAACACCTACATCTTTACACGATTTTATGTTGAAATAAAATGTAAAGACAGTTCTGTTTTAAAATAATTGAAAAAATGTATAATTTTCCATATGGAAAATGTATCCTCTCTGTATAACGAATCGAAAAGACCTAACTAAATTAAGCAGAAAATACTTTCAACAATGACAATTTTGTACATTTGCGCAATCTTCAGCAACTGCTGTTTCCCTCCAAAAGATAAAATTTGAATTAACAGACTCTTTGCATGAAATTAACGGTAATTCCAGACACATTTATGTATTTACTCCCAATTCGGAGCAACTTTTTCTGTTATGCAAATGAAACCCAACTTTAACATAAAGTCCAGAAATTTTCAACCGTAAAGTAAATACAGATGTCAGTGAGCATGCTACGTCACATTTTGCTATTTCGCAGTACCGATAGCAAAAACAAAGTTAGATAGTTTATGCAGCTGCAACTGAGTTCAACGATATTATTGAAGCTAGAGAACAAATTTTTATCAAATGCTTAAATAAGTATCAGAAACTTTGAATAGTCAAAGTGGTTCTTCAACTTTTTCAAGGCAAAGATAAAAATCATTTTATAGGAAATTTAAACTTCTAGGCCACGTTGAAAAAGAAAAATTAAGATTTCGACTTGGAAATCGAAATTTCAGATTTTCAAGCGGGGGCAAAATTGAAATGTCGGTTTTGCAGTTCAAATATTAAGATTAAAATTAAATAATCGAAAGTTTAAAAGTAACGAACTCTTAGGGGCAACTAAATTTTGAAGGAAACGTAAATTTAAATTGTAGTGGATTTGTATTAATTTGCATTCGTTAACTGTGTCTTGCCTTACTTCTTTGAAACTCATATTTACGTTTTAAAAATAATAATAATCACAATTTCAATGTTATTTTACTTTATACAAAACGAAGGATTATAAATTAGTAATTCAAAAAATATATCCAAAAGACCAATAAAAAATATGTTTCCAATCCTTAGTTTGGCGATACATCGGCGAAAATTGCTAAAATTATAATCAAAACAAGTACATTTCAGGTAATTTATAAAAAAAAAAACATTTTCAACACCTTAGTCAAAGCAAAAAATACAACTGACGATTTGTTAAAATAAGGTGTTTACAAATTAAACTGTTAACAGTGTAATTCTGTATACGTAGGCCAGACAATTAGAAGTTTTGATACCAGGTACAAGGAACACATACGCTCATACAAATACAAACACCGTGAAAAATCCAACTACGCTAAAAAGAGAGTAGAACATAACCATATATTGACATTAAATAATATACAAACATGTTTATACTTCTGTGATGATAAACGTAAATTGGATATACTTCAGGCCTTTCAAATTGAGCAAATTCCCTACCTATTTTAAGTTTTTGAAATAGAAGACCAGAGCCAGGTGAGAAACCAAGGTTCAGTGTGCTGTTTCTCTAACTAAAAATGTTTAGAATATTAATAATTGCTGTTGATAATGAGATGCAGAATGTCGAAATACGTATAATGCTTCTATAAATACCGTTGAAATTGTGATTATTATTATTTTTAAAAATATACATTCCCTGATATAGAACTTTTTAAATTAAATAGAAGGACCTCGTCTTGAAATTTATATATTCGCGTTTACACTTGAGATTGAGACGAATCGAATTTTTTGTAAATTATGTAGATAGTATTACAATTTCGGGATTTCAAGCGACATATACTCCGTGAAAGACGAAATATTGACATCAGTATCGAAATTTACTGTTTAATATCTAAACTGTAAATATAATTTCGAAGTTCTGAGAATGGAACTGAATTTCACGTTCTCAAATATTTGATTGGGGACCGCGGTAGAGTAATGGCCGCAGCGCTTGGCTTCGGAGTTATTCTACCAAAGTCGCTCAGGTTCGAATCCTGAGCACTGCACTTTCCCAGGCTGTTTGTGGTGTCTGGGGCATGGGGTTTTTCAAGGGTGGGGCATGTTAGACCTGTGAATAGCACGAAATGTGCTGAGCCGGGATAAGCTGGAAGGGATGGGAATCTTGGAGTTGCCGTTGGCAACTCCACGATTCTCAAAAAAAATTTTTTTGACTTTAATCTAGAAATTTCAAATGTACTTCGACTTTAAACTTGTAATTTCAATTTTAAATTTGAAAGTTGGAGAAAAGGGACGAAATTGCGTTAAGAAATTAAACAATATGAATTCAGAATTAAAATTAAAATATTAGTAACTCTCTAAAAGTGGAAATGTTGACCTAAACCTCAAAAATTTTACTTTAATTACGAAATTTTGCCTGCACTGCAACTAGAAACCTGTAATTTGAAATCCCGAAAATACTAAAATCGCGGTAAAAAATTCAAAAATTTATAAAAAATTCAAGATTAAAATCGATATATATATATATATATATATATTGCTGTGATATTATAATGGGGAGGCTTAAATGCTAATTGGGCAAAAGTGTCATCCAAAAGTTAAAGTTAAAAGATTTGTTGTGTAAATTAATAATATTTGAAAAAATGTGATTTGACAGCTTGACAGTTTTCCCATCTGTGATAATCTTTGTAATTTAATTGGTTGTCAAGTAAAAGTAAGCTTCTAAATTCGATTAAATAATTGAATTATTCACTTTTGAATCGCCGTCGGGGCAAGACGTGTTTTCCGTCTCAAAATAACCTCTTCCCCCGCCGGTCAACGATTACTAAATTTTGAATTGGAGATTACTTTTGTTTTTTTTTGATTGTCATAAAAAAATATTTTTTAAAGAGAATACAGCATCTTCAAACGAAGTGTAGTTTTATTCGTCGCAAATAAAAAATGGTAAAGTATGATGTGACGGGAAGAGCCGGCAGGCCACGGAGAGTTGTACCAATCAGGTGGAGGTGAATGCAGTCTCTGTACCAAATGAGTAGTTGTCCAGGGGCATTTTAGCGTGCCTAACTACAGTGTGAAGGTTGGTGCTGATAAAAGATAAACTAGTTACGGTGACATTAAGGCAAAGTGAGGGTTGAAAGAATTTGCACGTGTTTTTTTTCCTTTTAACGTTATCAAATTTTTGAAAGAGACGAAGCTACGAGTCGAGACTAGGCACTTCTTTAATTCCCTCAGATAACAGTTTTATGTTTGAGGTAGTTGGCGTAAGTTTTTTACGTTGACTTTAATTACCTAGCAATATATTTTAATTTAAATTTGGAGATTACAGTATAATGTGTTAAATATTCGAAACTATTTCGAAATTAAGGATTAGAATTAAAGTCTACGAAACATAAAGTGTTGTCTTTGTCTCAAAATTTTAACTTTTCAGTTTTAAACTTGCTACTTAGAACATATGGGAGCAAATTCCTATTTTAATTATTCAATATTAAAATATATTTACGTTTTCCAATGCAGTTCTGTCCAAAACGTTGCAGTTTTTCTGCCACAAAATATTAATTGGGGAAAGTAACAACTTGGTACAACTATTCTTCTATGTAAATTTCATATTGGATAAATAACCACAAACATCTACTATATATCCTACTAACTTTCAGTCTAAATTTAAAGCATTAAATAATAAATATAAAAACATATTCCCACTTTCCAGACTTGGTATGCAACGATACTTACGGCGGACACATTTTATTTCACTGGGCAAACATGAATATTATTACGGTTTTATGGCGCAGTAAAGAAACTTAAAACTACTTCAAGTAAATCTGTAGTGAAAAGGCGGGACTTGAGCGCAATAAGCGGCAGTTAACCCCGGTTTACGAGTGCCCACCAAATTTTGAAAACTACAACTCAATGCAACGAACTTCAGGGGGACGGCCGCGGAAGATTCGACAACATAAAGAACATGCCTCACTAAAAATAGCAACAATAAACGTGGAATGCAACAAAGTGCCATAATGTATGGTTTGGCGAAATACGTACTACTGAGTCAAACAAATACTACAAAACAATCAAATCAAAACATCGAGCACTCCTGCTTTGTTATAATTATTTACTGATGGGTCCTATTTTTTAGTAGTATTTTACCGGAATCTAACAAAAGCAAAGATATAACAGCCTCGCAAAATGACACTAAAGACAATTATTATTATTACACGGCTACCTGCGAAACAAGTTACACCAGCTTGCTTTACAGTTAACACATTGTACACATAGAGCGTATTCAGTTTATTATTATGAATTATTCTTATATTACAGTGTGTTCCAAGTTCGATGCTAGCCATTAGGATGTAGAAGAGGATAGACGAGAAACAACTATTACTTAAAAGGATCCTAAAGCAACCTAGCAATCAAAAATTGAAATTCTACCTTAACAAACCATTACATTCGTTTTCCTGTGGCCACAGAGCTTCCGGCCCTTTTTTTTCTCATTCATTCATATTACCGTCCGTACCGTTCGGGCGTCCCTTATATACGAACCATTCATGCAACTTGCACCCTAAACTTAACTAAGCAAAATGCGGTCGCCCCAGTTGGGATTCGATCGCCCCAGCGGATCGACTACATTTCGCTGTGGCCTCAAGTGGCAATGCGTTCCCGCACTAGACCACCGAGGCCCCTAGAGCTTACGGCCTACACGCTATTAAGAGAACTGCACCCAATATAAAAGGCAATACGTATAATATACGATAAAATAAATTGGTACCAGAGTCTTGGTGTTTTTCTGTTTGTAAGAAAATCTTTGGGGTTGTATGCATTATGTTCTTATTTTTCTAATTCGCAACGTTAGAGATGTAACACAAACATTAAATAGGCTCTATATTTAAATTTGGAGTTACTAGCAAGCTTATTGTTTTCCTTTTTCAACGGTATATGGTTTCAAATACAAATCCCAGTGCTTAGCAAACATTTAGTAACACAACACACATTTTGAGCGAATACTAATGTTATACAATATTATAAATGCATGATAATACATTTAATTGCAAACAAATCAAACTTGTCCAAATAAATATTTTTATTTTTAATTATCTCCTTTTAATTTTTACATTAACATATAAGAGCACGTCATTTATAGAATTTCTTATGTTTCAGGTTCTTTTCATCAACTTAGGCACAGAAAGAAGCACATTTTTACTATTTAGGGAGTGGTAGGTGCATTTTCGGGGATGACAAACCTATAATGACAGCTTTTACATAATTGATCTGAGTAGGGTGCGATATATTTCTACAAATTGTCAGTGTTCATGAGGATAATTGTTGAATACTTTATTTGAATATAAACTATAAAAACGCCAATTATTACACCAATATTTACTATTTAGGGATTGTGGTAAACGCGTTTTAGGGTATGATATATAGTTCTTACGATGGGCATTTTTCAGTTTCGGATTAGCGCTTTATTTGCACAGCACAAACTGAACGCATTTCTGTCTTTGTTAGTTGCTTGCAGATTCATATTTCCGACAAAGACTATGTCGTAGTGACATCTGCGAACGAAACAAGAACAACACTGTACGTGTGACGTATTCTGTCGGCTGACACGTTTAGGAGAAAGAAACAGAGATACTTGAAGAATGTTGCGCAGATGCAGCCAAACGTCACTACTTAAATCTGTTTCCGGCAGTATTTAAAATGTTTTAGAAGTTGCATGGTTGATGGTGAATTTGTATGAACTATACATATATTTTTTTAAAAAAGCCATTCGCAATGACACTACACTAGCTTTGGGGTGGGATAAGTAAATCACTGGTCCGTAGACATTAAGCCACTTCAGTTTTCATATAGGGAGATGAGCATTACAAACGTAAATTTGTGGTATAGGTATCTAGAAAATTATGAAACAAGAAATAATAAAATATGCCTAATTTGCAGGGCTTGAATAACCTAATATTGAATATTTGATTTACGTAAAAAACAGAACACTATATAATGTATGTTGCGCATTATTTGAAAACACAAAAGCCTTCATAAATACATATTTTTTTCGCATTCAAAAACTATATCCTACTTTCATAAAAAAAAAAACTTTCGAAAACACTTTACCACGATATTTAGAACACAAAAATACGTATTTCGACAACTAAGCTGCTATCCTCAGTAGGAACTTGGGCTAACTAAAGTAACCTAAATCCCGAAAATACCTCTGGAGACACGTCTTTCGCCAAGCCAACAATGGAAGTCCAAAGACTTCAGTTAGTTCCAGTTCCTACTGAAGATGGCAGCTTATGTTGCCGAAATACGCATTTAGGTGTTCTAAACATCGTGGTGGTAAGGGGTTTTCCAATGTTTATATACTAAAGTCACCGTCTCCAATCAATCCTATCATAGGCTTTCTTTTACAAACATATTTAGCCAATTTTCTACAGTGCCAACAATTTCCCGGCCTGATTTCAAAAAAATAATTTACTTCAATCAGTATTACTTAACGAATGTCGTTACGACTGGGCATCGATTCCACAATCAAAATTTTACAAAATTTCAGTGTCATACAGGGTGTAAACCAAAAAAAAACAAACTAACGATAAAAATTAAGTGAAAAAAATCGTGTAATTATGGGGAGCACGATCTCTAATTGATCAATCAAGTAGTTAACGTAAAATATGTTATAAACACTTAATTACAGTTAGCTTAAGGCTTCACACATAAAAATATTAATTTGAAATTTCACGAGTCATTCTTCTTCTTAGAGTGCTTTATCTCTTACGAGACGTAGCGATCTTCTCTCCTATGCCTGTGTTGCGCGTTTAAAGTGCCACAGACATAGAGGACTTACAGCTTAACGTGGGCTCCGAACCACGGGAAGTGTAAACACTTCTGCTCCAGAGAAGACCATACTAGGCAGAATACCTCGCTGGTTTGCCATTGCCTTGCGAGGGAGAACGGCCGTGAAAAATCCGATGTTCCGGTACTGGGAATTGAACCCAGGACCTTCAGCGTAGAAGTCTAACGCGCTAACCTCTAGCCCACGGCCGTAATTATGGGGAGCACGATCTCTAATTGATCAATCAAGTAGTTAACGTAAAATATGTTATAAACACTTAATTACAGTTAGCTTAAGGCTTCACACATAAAAATATTAATTTGAAATTTCACGAGTCATTAACCGCAATGAATTTGCAATAAAATAATCCGCTAGTATTGGTTTAGCATACAATACTCAGAATTTCTTACTCAAGCTGCGACGCTTCCCAACAGTTATTTTCCAATTGTTTCCAGGGGGAAAGCTAGTACGCAGTAAAAAGCAAAGTAGGGCAAGGGCGGAAGAGGAGCACCCTTTAGCAGGGTTGCAACGCAACGACAAAATAAACTTCAACACCCCGGATACTAGAGGCAAAATACCAACAGTTTCTTTGCACAGAATTTAACAAAAGTCGCCCTGGGTTTCTTTATCGACCGGTTGCGGAAAAATCGATAGGGTTTCCAGTGCGGCAGGGAAAACCCGAACAAATCCTGCCAATCCTGAGATGACCGTGATGTGCGTAGTTTGATCAATTCCAAGGTAAATGTATAGTAATGCGATGGCGGCTCGTTCACTCCCCTTAATCGGAATCCACCCTCTGTGCTCCCCCAAATCCTCAACTCGCAACCCCCAGCCTCTTATTGACCCAGCCTGATAATGGCCTGCAAATACGCAAATGTGCGCCATTCCAATTATACGCGAATCCTGGGAACGACTTTCGGCCAGAAAAATGCAAACGGGATCGTTTTCAAAAATAAACCATTTAAAAATCATCCACAGTTAAACAAAATTGTTACAAATTTCAAAGGATAATTTACTTATATCCTCCTGACCGATCAGGTACCTCTATTTTTGAACTTTCAGCAAATCAGAATTGGTACTTCAGTGCAAATACGAACGGGTAGTATTTCCAATTTAAATAACCATAGAACTGTATTTTAGATTATATTTAAATCACTTAAAACTCTTCAAGTAACTACTCAAATTTACGTCACTTCATTCAATATTTAAACTTTATTTTCATACGTCAATTCGAGAGAAAGATGTGCGGAATACAACTGAGGTTACCAAATATTCACGAGTGTGAAGCACGAATAGTTATTTTAAATATACTTCCATTCAGGTTTGTAGAAGTATCAGAAATCTGTAATTTTATTGTATTGCAGATGGTTGTACAAATCTATTACACGAAAGCAAAAAATCTGTAAAAACATCATCTTGAAATTCTATAGCAAGCTTATACAAAATTATGCAATAGCTAAACCTGTGGGCTACGCTCCACACTTTGTGTACAAATATTTTAATAATATGTTATGTTCGAGTATTAGATATCTTTTGAAATACACAAGGACAAAGACGACAGCAGGGGGAGGCCTTCCCCTGGAAGAAGGTATAAATAGGTTATTGGTACTTTATTTTCACTAATTGGAATTCAAAAATAAACGCTTTCCCTGCTGCTGTCTATAAGCGTTTGTTTGTGTTTATTTCATATAAGTTTTAAGGTCTTGGAATATTTGTTAACCCACATTTCCTGCCACTCTTTACACCCGTGGAAATTGTAGAATGGGCTGATGATGAACTTTTCCTTCGCAATGACGGTAAAGCCTCATTTTAGTCATAAATTGCGGATAATAAATTTCAACCTGCGCCAACGTAGTCGAGTTGTTACAGCACTGGGCTTCGGCGAGGAAGTAAAAATCCCTGATTCGATACCTGGCGGAAGGGCCTACCCAGTCGCATAAAGTAATTGGGTGCCTGCATTCGAATGAACAAAGGGTAATAATGCGGTTGTCTACTGTGTGCTGCTCACCACATCACCACCTGTTATTAATATGGCAAACGGGTGTGACAGCAAGGATACGGGTGCTCTGACCTTCAGCCTTGCATGCCAAACAACTCCTTCGTGGGGTGTAGAACCTCGCCATTATCAATTTCAATTCATTCAATACTACAATCGATTTCAGCAAGTGTCATAACATTATTAGCGAATAAATAATGTTCTCGCCTTGAAATCTGCTATGTTATACGAGGTTGGTGTTTGTAGGGTAACCGGAATACAATTGTACAGTGCATAACGCAACTTTCTTCCTGGGATCCAAATTTGTATTATCTACTACTTTCATATACAAGCAAATTTAGGTTCGCCTACATAGCGAACAAAAAAGCTGACACAGGCGAAAAAGATACGGATTTAACATATACGTATCTTATAACTGAAAACAAAATTACATCACATTATTAAATGGCGCATACCAATTTTTTTAATAGCATGCTAGGTTTCTGCTGGATATTATTGGAACGCTTATTGTTTTCTCTGCACAATTTTTTTTACATGATAATATATTAAATATATTTTTTTATATTGCCATAAAATCCTTTCGTCTAGCGGCCTAAAAAATGTCAACAGTTTGTTTTATATATGAGGCCCTTGTTCCAATATATTTTTACAAACCTAAATTTTTAGATTTCCGTGGAACACGTCTCTTAGAATTATTGGATAAAGCGAAAAATGGGTCACTGTTAAAGTATTCATGGAGCAAAAAAGCTGGCAAACCGATTACATTCTGCAAATAGCAAGTGTTTTTAAGTAGGCTTTCAACGTCCTAAACTTACTTTTTCAGAAATTTGGATCTGGCTCCTATTGATTACACGGCAAGTTAAGCGCTCTCGGTGCATACTTCGAAGCGACAGGCTGAATGGAACAAAGCAATGAGAAGTGGAAACGTTGAAAGCAGTCTGAAGCAGATCAATGTAGCAGGGTAGGAAAAGCAAAGCCCCGCGGGGGCACCTTGTAACACATTTTGCGGCAAATTCATCCCCTAAACACAGAAGGCTTTAACAATTTCGCTGAAAGTGGAACGGACGGTGCTGGCCTGGAAATGTCTAACCTACGCGGACTGGGCTGCCTTTTTATTTTTTAATTTTTACAGATAATTCATTTAAGGAAATTATCATTAAGGTCATTTCATTGACTTAATCCCTCCCCCGTAAATTCTATTCTGAGATTAACCAATTAAAACGAAAAACAATCACAAGTATTAATTATGGTGGGCTGTAAATCTATAACCATTATTTATTACTTGAACGTAATAAAATCGTATGTTCTTACAGTATACGTTAATTCGCTCTATTTAGAACATGTAAAATGTACCAATTTTTGGGACACATACAGGGTGTAGACAAAAACTCCCTTATTTTGCTTTATGGATTCAAATTATATTTGAATATAATAAAATATCTAAAACAGTTATAGTGGCCTTAGATGCAAACTGTTTGTAACCTGCTTAAACATAACCTACAACCTAACTTATGTTACAAAAAGAATTATACAACCCTCAAAATAATTGTCAACGGGGTTATACTGCCAAAGAATTTAAATTTAAAGCATGTTCTAGACATTCGTTTTGTTTTCTAAAAGGCACCGTCTTGGTGGCGCTGTATAAAATCTTACTATTCGATACTATTAGCAATTCTCTACTACGTGTAATGATTAAAAAACATGCAGTACATCACTGTATCATTTTATCCTGGTTCTAATTCTGTAAAAATATACAAGGTGTTGTGTATAAAATAGGAATGTTTATGTTCATTTCTTGCGAGATTATTTATACTTATATAATAGAAATTTAAACCTGTACCACATTTAATTTAGTTATTGTCGTATAAAAAAAAGAATAGGGGAGTGATCCTAATGGAACTGACACCCGGTATTATTAAACAGAAAATAAGCGACATAAAAGAGTATTTGTACAACAAACAAAAGTACCTTAACAGCGGTTGTAAACATGCCGTGCTTGTTCGTGTTTATACATACTTATACAATAGAAAAGTCGTACAATTTCTAAATCGGCATCACCATACACTGCATAAAAGTGAATTCATAAGAAAAAATGCCAACACAAATGGTATAAATATGATAACACTGGTTAAAAAACCCATTAAATAATACTTCCTTTATACCTATAGACAATTAGAAATACAAAAATCAGGAGGAATAGTAAACATTTTATGAGGTGGTAGCATGTACTATTTTGAGTAAAAAAGTTCATATAAACATATGTCAAAATCTCTCAAAATGTTTTACTCAAAATAGTCTACCACCCCCTAAAATTACTATTCCTCCTAAAACACCTTGTATATGCAGCTGAAATAAATTTACCAATACAAAATCAACAATATTGGTGTTTTGTCGGCCATTTCTTATAACTACAAGTTTTACAAATGGACATTAAGTGTCGTATAGAATGTCATTTCTACTTAAAAAGGCATAAGTTAGTCATTTGGGTTGATATACCAGTTACTGCTACTATTTCGTAGTTGCATTATTAATTCCAAGGCTCATACACCAAATCTTGGGCAATTTCCATATACAACACAAACGTTGAAATCACTTCCGTTGCAATAATATGTCTAAAACTGACCGTTGTTACATTTTTGCATTACTTCACGAGAATAACAATCTTCTTAAATTGAATTTGTAACATTAACGGAAATGTCTGTTCTGAATCGTGAGTATATACCTGATAATCTAAATTAAATGTTAATTTAAAATTAATCTAGACCACAGATAAAATCAAAATTATGATAATGAGACAGTTCCAATAATTCTGTAAATTTCCTAAAAATATTCTTCAAAAAAGTTCAAGTATTTTATTTAAATGGGGGATATATACGCTACAATGATTTAAAAAACAGTTTTTATTGATTGCTGCTATGCCTTTCCTGGGACGGAATGTTATAAAATATTATTAAAATAACAATCCCCAAAAAAAGTATTTCTTTAACTTACAAAGTAAGAAGGCGTGCATGCTTTTTGAGTTACTTAATTTGAAAATAAATGACAAAATAACATGTGATCAAAAATATTTCAAATTCGGAAGGCCTATGGAATCGTTTTGCAAGTCTGAGATTAATCTATAAACAAATGTTAATTTAAACAACTGTCAAAATCTGTTTAATCTGGTTGTTGTAATTTGTTTACTTTTTAAAATGCGCTTTGTTGCGATAGGACACGCTTTGAGGTTAAGTTGACTTGACATAACATGACAGCTACGACAAGCCTTGTAGCACTGTCAGCCAACCCTAATTTGAAAACTTTTTGATCGCTCGCCATAACCGTATAGTTTAAAATTAATGCTGCATAAGTAAAGTCGTGTTTTGCACTAATGTAAATAACCTGTTGCAATTATATCAAAATTAATTTACAGTGTGATTAGACCCAGTTCCAGTGTTCGGCTCCTTATTAACAACACGAAATGGTGTAAATCCGGTAAAAATTCGTCCGTGTTCCACAATTCGGTTACTAATGCCCGATATAGAAAAAAATAAATAGTGCTATGCTTCAAAGTAGGTGTATTTGTTGGGGATCTACCTTATAATCAAATGGTTATTTTTATTACCGGCACCTACTACCAAAGCTGTAAAAAGTTAGTATTAGAACGTGTTCGTCATAAATGCCTATCATTTGTTTTAATGTTCCGATAAATATTAACTACTAAAGGTACAACGCAATGCATGTAAACGTTGACCGATCCGGGGAGCTTGCACAACAATGTATTTAGCATGTAATAAAATGCATAAATATATGCTTAATCGCTTGAGCATAATTGCATTGCGTTCGGTTTTCAAGATAATATACAACTTTGTAACAAGTAGCACTTCATGGTGGCCATAAGAAGCGTTCATGAGCAGACATTAATCTACGGTCAAGACTTTCGAAATACTACGTATTTTGTAAATACTTTTTCTATACTCAAATTGTTCAGCGGCTGCGGGTAATAAAACAAAAATACAGTTCTAGATATGTGCCCCGATACACGCGAACCTTAGTTTTAAAAATCATACAGCTATTAAGTCTGGCGACTCCGGTGGCCAGTTATTGACAATAACCACTACTACCACTCATTTATCTTGCGTCCGTATAAGATGCAATTCAAATTTAAACTTCCCGGCCAATTTAATTTTGATTAATATATTCTTCCTTCTCGCAATACTTCAGTTTGGTTTGTTGAATGTTTGCTCTGCAGAATCAATGCGAATTGTTGCGATTCCACACGTGGAGACATTCTTTAGATGCCGCAGTTATTGATAACTATAAGAAAACGTAGTAAATCAGGTTAAGATTGTTTTCATTACATTTAACAGTTTAGTGCTTTTATTATTCCCGCCTCCACATTTATACAAAAACAGATTTGTACGAGTTTCTCGTAATAATTTGTAAATATTCTAAATTACGCGAATCAACTTCCTCTATCCTAATTAATCATGACAAGGTAAAACAAATTTAATATTTGTGTATTAACTACAAACAATCTTGTATCAAAACGGAGAAGTTCCAGAATCCGGCGCCTCCACCAAAAGCTGTTACAAGCTTCGTTAAAATATTGCCCTATCAACATATTCTTTTTTCGAATTAAATATGTACTTATAAAATCTGTATTACATAAACAAACTTAAATATATTAGATACTGTATCTAATATATCTAAACCAAACCTAAAAGTGTGCGTAAATGGTGTTCGTGAACGAAGAATGTTCTAGGTTAACTTCATTCATAAAAGCAGTATTTTCTATTTTTTGTTACATCGACAATCTGACTGTATAATAAAACATTTTACGACCTTATAACAACACATTAAACGAAATAATAGTAAACTAACTAAACTCCGGAATTGAGCTCTTAACTTTGTTTGGTAGTTTCTCAAAAAAAGAATAAGTGGACGCGACTGCCTCCCTGGACTTTCCCATACTGGAAACTGTTCATATCATCTTTATTCAACAGTAGAGTTATTTTCC
>JABXWE010013283.1:0-41096 GCA_014611495.1 Limonius californicus
CATTCCAAAGCGCATCAAAATCGGAACAATACTTTCGGCTGTAGGAGCGTCACATACGTACGTACATACGTACGTACCCACCCACAGACAGACATTTTTTAAAAACCACTTTTTTGGGTTCCTACAGACCCAAAACGGATATATCCGTTAAAATCTCGATTTCGAAAATTTTCATGATTTCAATACTTACCCTATACCTATAAGGTATGGGAAAGTAATACCCTATACCTATAAGGTATGGGAAAGTAAAAAGGATCAGTCAATGTTATTGAAATTTCTTCTGAGAAGTACGAATTATTAATAAATCTGATAAATTTCTTTTGGAAATCCATTGCCCAAATCTGTATAAAGTATTTAGTGCCTACACTGCTTAGAAAAAGTGATTAACCAGATTAATTTAATGCAACGATTATTTAAATTTATTCAAAAAAACGTGTACATAAAGTATCATCTAATAGATCTACTTGGATATTTTTCCAAATTATATTTCATTGCCCAAGTATACATATTTTATTCTAACGAATTCAGCTGGACATTTCTGGATTTTAAATTTGACACCCTGGTATATAAACTAGTTAGAAGAATTCACTATTTCTCTAGAAAGTCATTTACAAAACCTTACTTTGCAAACAGAACTGATTGTGCATTTTTTATATAGTTTAATCCAAAGAAGTGAATAGATTTTTTTGGAAATTCTTCGTCGTGATGTAGAATCCGGTATTTTGATCAACTAGACGAATTGAGCATCTGCATTCCTTATTTGAATTTAGCTGCGAAATTCCTAATCCATGAAACGAATTGGATTCATTTGAATATTTTACATCTGAGTATTCAGACTAATTAGAAATGCCAACGGCTTCGATTTGTTTAATAAATCCATAAATCAAATTTATTAGAATTTTTTTACAGTAGTTACAATTTGTTTGCATTTTAATGAAAATTTGTTACCTAAATTTGTTAAATAATGGGATTGAAAATAGAATCCATAAACTATATTTATCCAAGAATCCATTAACTAGTTTTATAAAGGAATTTATTAACCAGATTGATTCAAGAAACCAATAACCACATTTGTCCGAGAATTTATTAACCAGTTTTACCCAAGTATTTATTAATCAGATTGATTCAAGAAACCATTAACCAAATTTATCCAAAAATTCGTTGACAAGATTGATTCAATAAACTATTGACTAGATTTATGCAAGTATCAATTAAACAGATTTATCTAAGATTAATTATCCAAATTTATCCTAGAATCCATTAGTTAGTTTTATAGAGGAATCCATTAACCAGATTGATTCAAGAAACCATTAATCACAATTATCCGAGAATCTATTAACCCGTTTTATCCAAATATTCATTAATCGGATCGATTCAAGAATCTATTTACCATATTTATCCAAGACTCATTAGCCAGATTTAACCAAGAATCCATTAACTAGTTTTATAAAGGAATTCATTAATCAGATTGATTCAAGAAACTATTAACCAGATTTATCCAAGAATCGATTAAACAGATTTATCCAGATTTATCCAAGAATCAATTAATTAGTTTTATAAAAGAATTCATTACCCAGATTGATTCAAGAAATTATTAACTAGATTTATCCAAGAATCAATTAATTAGTTTTATAAAAGAATTCATTAACCAGATTGATTCAAGAAATTATTAACTAGATTTATCCAACAATCAATTAAACAGATTTATTTAAGATTCATTAACCAAATTTATTCTAAATTCTATTAAATAGTTTTATAAAAGAATCCATTAACCAGTTTTATCCAAGTATTCATTAATCCGATCAATTCAAGAATCTGTTAACCAAATCTATCCAAGACTCATTAACCAGATTTATCCAAGAAATTATTATCCAGACATATCGACGAATCGATTAAACAAATTTGTCTAAGCTTCATTAACCAGATTTATGCAAGAATCCATTAATTAGTTTTATAAAAGTATTCATTAACCAGATTGATTCAAGAAAATGTTAACCAGATTTATTCGAGAATCTATTAACCAGTTTTACCCAAGTATCATTAATCAGATTGATTCAAGAAACTAGTAACCCGATTTATCCAAAAATTCATTAACCAGGTTGATTCAAAAGACTATTTATCAGAATTATCCAAAAATCATTAACCAAATTTATCTAAGATTCATTCGCGAGATTTATCCTAAAATTCAATAACTAGTATTAACCAAGAATTCATTAATTAGATTGATTCAAGAAGCTATTAGGCAGATTTATCCAAGAATCCACATTTATCTAAGATTAATTAACCAAATTGTTTCAAGAAACCATTAACCACATTTATCCGAGAATCTATTAACCAGTTTTATCCAAATATTCATTAATCAAATTGATTCAAGAAACAATTAACCAGATTTATCCAAGAATTCAGTAGCCAGACTGATACCAGAAACTACTAACCAAATTTATCCAAAAATCAATCAACCAATTTTATTTAACATTCATGAACCAGATTTCTCCTAGAATCCATTATCCAGTTCTATCCAAGAATTCATTAATCAGATGGATTCAAGAAACTATTAACCAGATTTATCCAAGAATTCATTAACCAGCTTGATACCAGAAACTACTAACCACATTTATCCAAAAATCAATTAACCAATTTTATTTAAAATTCATGAACCAGATTCCTCCTAGAATCCATTAGCCAGTTCTATCCAAGAATTCATTAATCAGATGGATTCAAGAAACTATTAACCAGGGTTATCCAAGAATCCATTAACCAGTTCTATCCAAGAATTTATTAACCAGATTGGTCCAAGAAATTCATTGTAAGAAGTTTTCTGAATCCCTGTATCAATCAAATACATATCCGTTATCATATAAATGTTAACAAAAAGAATATTTCTTTGAAAACACATATATTTGAATTAAATTCGAAAAAACCGAAACAAACAGCAGTGTGGAAAGCAGAATTGTGCAATAATGAAAACTGACGCCAGTCCCTAAAAGTCCCACTGTTAGGAATTTTACATAAAGAATATACGCAGGAAAATAAAATGTTAAACGTTGACTGTTATATCGTTTTTATGACTGTTTATTTTCATTTTCCACAACTACTTTTTGTTGTCGGGGCCAAATTTCAAATTTATTTCATATTTTTGTAATTTTAGATGCGCTTCCGGCGCTCTTTTTAATATCCATAAAATTAAACAGAAGAAAAATATATTTGAGCGTTTTAATAATATTCAAGCTCAGATTTCTCTTTTTTACGCTCACCGTGATATTTACTCGGATAAATATAAGCAGGACATTATTTAGGAAGGATGGCGGTACCCTCATAAATATAAGTTGACTTCTTTTAAAGCCTCATAAAAGCCAACTTCTCCTAAAAAATCGCAAAAACTTCAGTCTTAATGCCTTTGTGTAAAAGTGACTTGCTAGCGAGTCTGTTTCTACAGATTTATATGTTTTTTTTTCTGTTGATGTAATACTGGGCGTTCACAAACGATTCTATGAACTTACCTCGCTATGGAACTATAAAATCCTTTGCCGCTTGTTACATTCTGGGTACAGACTTTGTAAGGGGTCATTGAAATATAATATTATATTTTCGTACGGCAGTGCTTTACTTAAATAGTTAACAACTGTAAAAAATATAAAACATATAAATATCTCCTATTTATAAAATTTTACATTACTATCTAAATATAATAAATACTTTGTCAATATCTACGATACTCGTATTATCTGGTATTGAAGTAAATAAATAATAAACATAACCTTAAAAACGCAGTTGTAGTAAGTTCCAGGATTAATGAAGCGGCAAAAGGTAATGATCATTAAAATTTACAGCCACCTGCGTTCACAATCTTTATGGGCATCAGGTGTAATGACGAGAAAAATTCTCCTCTTAAGGAAAAATTAGGAAATTAGTTTTTGGTTGGGCAGAAACCAATTTTCCTTAAAATATTATAAGTAAAAAAGGTAATGGGCGTAGCGAAAAGTTCGGTTATTGGTTGGGATTTGGTTATAAATCAAAGTCGTAGAGGATGTAACAAGAAGGCAAATGTAATAAGGAAGCACCAAAAGAGGAGAAGGTTACGTGACGAGAAGAAGATCGAGGATAGGTATTGCTAGGAGTATTTTACAATCAAGTGAAAGGATTAACGTAGAGCGGATGCTCAGGTCTAGAATATAAAGTGGGGTTCGTAAATGGATTAGTTAAGGGAAATTGTACCCGCAGTTTTTATACATCCGCCAATAACTTTGTCAATAAGGTATCATTGTGTGTTTTTCTTTGAAGTTTAATTTATTTTGTGCGTTTTATAGTAGTTTTTTGTTTCAACGATATGTATAACAAATGATATTGAGAAGTGTTCGTGTAAGAGTGTGCAGGGCGTTTAGGTATGTGTAAATTAAAACTGTTTGAAATACAAATATGAAATTTGACTTATAATTGACATTTTAAAATGGTTAATGACGATTTAAGCCACAAACTAATTTTCAACCCCCAAAAAGGCCTTTAAATATTTGAATTCAAAGCAGTTTAAATGCTATTAAATAAATTGAAATTATTTGCATAGACACAAGTAAAGAATATCTCAATTTTCCACCGATAATGTAGTTTTAGATACATATCGAAATATATAAAAGTATTTTTGTTAACATTTTCACTTACGATGTCATCCAACTTTTTTCAAAATCGGGTCATGATTTTTTGCTGTTTATTGTGGCTTAAAACTATTCTGAGGTAACATGAGATTTTTTGAGAAATATGCCTAAAGTTTTAGTTTAAAATCAATCGATTCGCCAGTGGAGGCGGTCGTGGGTTAGAGGTTAGCACAACTTCTATGCTGAATGCCTGGGGTTCTATTCCCCGTACCGGAACATTTAACGACTGTTCTCCCTCGCAAGGCAATAGCAAACTAGGGAGATATTCTGCATAGTAAATAAAAAAAAAACTCAGGAACAGCTGTGATGGTTTTCTCAAACTTGTGTGGTGGCACAGGTCAGAACAGTCCTAAAACCATTTTATGTGAAAATTCGTCTATAGAGAACGTACATAAACGATTGCTCAAAAATCAACCAATATCGATAATACGAGGTGTCTTCAATTGAAACTCATCTTGCTTTATTAAAAATTTATTCAATAATTTGATTACAAATAATTACCGTCACAGTTAAGGCACCTATCCCATTGTTTTACTAACCGACGTATACCCTGCTCATAGAATTCCTGTGGCTGCGGATTGAAGAAGTCTTCCACAGCTATCTGTACTTCTGCGTCAGACTCAAAATGCTGACCTTTTAACGCCTTTTTTAGCGGTCCAAAAATATGGAAATCTCAAGGCGATAGATACGGGCTATAAGGTGGATGCTCTAAAATTCTCAATTTCTTTCGTTCAAGATTTGCTCATACCACATTAGCATTGTATTATTACTTGATGAACTTGTTGAAAGTTTCATTGTATAGATTTGCAGTGACATTTACTCCAGGTTCCTTAAACTCTATCAACAAGGGTCGTTCATGGTCGAAAAAATTAAATTTTTCCACTGCATCGACGATAACTTACTGGATGACTCGTAGTAATGGCATCAAGTTTCGTCACCAGCAACTATTAACAGAAGAGAGTCATCACCATTTAGCCTATAGTCTATGAGGTGTTGCAAAAATAAGCCCATTCGCAAGAATTTTTGTTCGATAGACAAGAGACGAACAAACTTTGCTCTAATTCAGATTACGAACAATATTATGGACAGATCCTACACTCGCACTAATAATTTCCGAAATTTCTCTAATTGAAATTCGACGATTTTCTCTAATAAGGCCTTCCTCACATGCCATATTGTTTTCTGTTAATGCAGTACACCGTGCACCTAGTCGCGGCTCATCCATACTTCCTTCTTTTCCATTCTTACATTTTCGGCACCATTCTTTCACAGTTGGGTACGCAATACATGCATTTCCATACACTGCTTGCTTTCGCGTATGAATCTGCAATGGCTGCACACCCTCGGCGCATAAAAATTGTAGGACCGCACGCTAATCAAACTTGGACGGATTTTCAACTACAACCCCATTTCAAAATTGAAGTTTTACAAGTCAGAATCAAATTCAAACGCCAGAAAATTACAAATGTGTTGCTGACAACCACTGCTAACATTAATAAACGTCATTTGAATTATTGCATTTGTTTTCAAGGCTAAGTTGATTAAAGATGAGTTTCAGTTGAACAAGCTTCGTATAAGTGATACGCAAGGTATAGAAATACATTTTAAAATTGGGGGCTTCTCATAACATCCATGGTATCAGTTATGATGGCTCTTCGCCTATCTTCATATCATAAGAATTTCAGCTCTTTCAAAAGAAGTCACTCGTGAGATTAATAATCATCATCATCATCATCATCTGACATGGAGCCGACTCGAGGGTCAATCCTGGATACGCCAGGCCCACCCCATGCCAGTAAGGTGGGTAGGAATTTACGGGATAGGGTGGGATCGGGTGGGGCATTGCATAACGTTAGCATGTCTGCAATGCATACTACGCATCAATGGGTGTTGAGTACGTAGCCGAGACCGTTATGCTCTTAAGCAGTTGAACCTACTAACTTTGATAGCAAAGTTTCACAATGTTCTGATTTCACATTTATCTCGTCTTCTAAGGTTACATAGTGCACCTATTTTAGTTTCCTAGGAAGTAATAGCTTCTTAAGAGGTACTCCCTGACTGAGTTAAACTGCCCTTTATGCTATGAGACTTCTGAGCCTAATAGCCTGGAGATCGAGATTTACAGAGTTCGGAGGTCTTATCTAGTTAATGTGGAATGTGAACAGAGTGCTCCTATCCTAGGTGCCTAATGACTAACTAACTACTGGAGATTTACCGCCCGGATTTCCAGTCGGTTTCCATTGCGTTGGCCGTTTGCTTCAGGATTGAACGTTCAGCGTTTCCCTAGCCGTCCCGTATACTCGGCTTACCTCTCGTCGGACATCCTCTCCTCTTCGCGCCCATTCCTCCCATGTCTCTGTAGGCATGCCGGTGCCCTGTATGTCCCTCTCCAATGACGTCTTCCACGTAGAATACGGTCCTCCGATCTTCTTTTCCTCCGGCTGCATGACTTAAGCTTGCTGTAGAGGCTGGCTGGCCGTGAGCCGTCCAATACATCACATACATATCCAACTCACATCATATAAATAATATAATCCAAATACTAGCGACCTTGTTCCAAAACATCCAAAATTTAATACAAATCCTAGTAGTCTTTTTTGCATGTAAAATGTTTTGTAACGTGTGTCTTCCGTGTGTATCTTTCTACCTTCTGATATTACTCGTTGTGCTTGACCGCATCCCGTAATGTTAGATATCGAACCTACCTAATTTGCCTAATTTGCGGTCTCTGAGTTAAATTTAAGTTTAAGATTTAAAATACCGCACAATAAAATTCAGTAAGTATAATTAGATTAAATGAAAGTAACGTTTACAATTCATTTATTACGTTACAAGTATAATTAGATTAAATGAGAGTAACGTTTACAATTCATTTATTACGTTAAAAGATTACAATTTCCTACAACAGTGCGAATTTAGGGACGTCTATCTGATTCACCTAGTACGTCATATTTTTACACGCAGTGATAATCCAAAAACAAATTTTGCTTAATTGCAGGAGATAAAAATTGACGTGTTTACTACGTTTCTGCGTATTAACTGCCCCACACTACGAAAATAACAAAAGTCAAATTTTATTACCCGACATGCGACCAAAATCGACCCATTCACTAAATGTGCCCTTTGCTTTGTTGGAAATTTTTGGCGGTTGTCGGATTGTGTCACCCTCGATTGAAATTTATGATCTCATCCCAAGCGTTCGGTGTTACTTGAGACGAGGTTTTTGCGGCCCGGTCCGCAAGGGTTTTTTTACCTGAGCCGACCCTTGAGGCATGTCCCCTTATACTAACCTTCCTGCGCTTTCATGCACTACATTGTTACTACATCCCCTGTTCGATTTATTATATTTGTTATATATACATGTATACATATATACACATATAAATTTATTACTAGTACTACTACAATACCAGACTATAAGATTACTTATCATTCTCTATCTATTTCTATTCCGTCCTCCCTCGTCCATGCTGTCCTCCGCTGTTTGATCGGTTCGCCGCTAAGTAGCCGATCGCAGTTTTGCTGACCCGCTGGGCAAACTAAACACAACTAACACTTTATTTTAATTTAATCACGCACTAAACGGGGGTATTTGCCCTAAAGATCCACTAAATAAATAAATAAACTTATTTGCCGTTAGTTTTTTAAATTGTTTAGCGAGACGCGGCGAGGCACGTCTAGTCTGCATGACATCCCGAGTTGGAGTCAAGTCACTCGTGAGATTAATAATAAACACAAAAAATTGCAAAAGACCACTACTACTTACTAGAAGCAAAAAATATCGAATATTCGAACAGAACACATGGGCACCAAGGAAGAGGAAAAAGAGATAGAAAGAGTAGACGGGGTCAAATAAGAGTTAGAAAGTTTGGGGGATGACAGCACCCGATACTTATAGCACCAATTGTTAAACCTGAAACTAGAAGAAGAGAAACAATTCAACACCGTCTTAGACTTATAAGAACATATTAAAAAATCAATAGTGGAATCTGCTTACAAAGCCCTAAGAACAGAACAGTTAAAGGATCAGTAGAAAGATGATGGAACAAAAAGATAAAAGAAGAAGTCGGAAAAGAAAGACCCTTACCTGAAGTCGCTGGCAGCAAAAACCTCAAAAGGAAGACAACAGTATGTCAAGGAGACTGTGAAAGTAAGGAAGCTGGTTATAGACAGAAAAAGGGAGATATCGAATTGAAAGTGTAAAGAAGTACTCGTACAACTGAGGTAGAAAATGCATAAAGTCCTGGAAATTGATAAATAGAGTAAACGCAGATAGAAGGAAATACTGGCGATTGGAATGATAAAACTACAAATTTGGGAAGAATATTACAAGAAACTAGTGACCAAAGATTGACTAGAATTCAAAGAACAAAGACGGAATATTGGAATTGAAGTAAGAATAAAAGATGTTAAAGGAGTTGTAGAATCTATCAAAAATAAAAATCTTTGGATGAATACCGGCGGATTTGGTTAAACATTGTGTCAGCTAACTCCAGAGAATGACAAGCGATTTTTTTCAATAAATACATACGCGGTGGTACTATACCAGAGCAATGCAGATCGGTTTGATGTGTCCCATTTATGAAAAAAGATGATAACTTAAGTATGAGAACTATCGAGCTATTGTAGTAGCATCGCCGTTGAGCCGTTTATATGGAATAGTGCTGCGAGACCGAATACAAAATGAATACAAGGATTGGGAAGCAGCGGAACAGCTTTCGTACTGGGCGCTCTTTCATGGTCAACATATGTTTTTTCAAACAGATTATCAAGAAAAAATTAGTAGGATTTGAGAATTACACCTTCTGTTCATTAACTTGGCCAAGTGATACCATTAATACCCAGTAGCAAACCTTAGGAAGGATTAGAATGTGTGCTTTATATGCACCCTGTACATGTAAATTACATATTTTAGGTGGTGGATGGAACTTAACATTCACTGAAATATAAGTGAAAATAATAATACAATTACTAGTAAAATATATAAAATAGGTGAATTTTTTTCATCAGCATCAAAATGCTGCTTTTCTCTTGCTGTTTGTAGTTTTCAAATATGCGTTATGTGTTAGATATATTCAAATGTTTTTAAAACAAGTCCTTTGTGTACGAGGGTAGTTTATCATGAATTGTCCATGAGATAGAAGCAAATGACTTAGATATTTGAAATAACTTTGTTTCTCAAGATAATCTACTAAAAGGATAATACATTTAGTATAGTAATGGTGCAAAGCTTGACTGGCTTTAGACAAAATCTCCTTTTACTGCACTGCAAACTATTCATTCACAACAGCCATAACCTCTTCATCGTCTAAAAAATGAGTTCCTCGAAGATGTTCCTTTAATTTGGGAAACATGTGTGTGCATGTCACGGGTCCAGATCCGACGAATATGGAGGTTGTTCTAGAATTTCAAATCCAGCATTATGGATAGCAGGCATTGTGAGCGGGAGGGTTGCCTTGGTGGAACAGAACGCCGCGTTTCATTTTTCCGCGCCCTTTCTACTTTATAGCCTTACGAGCTTTGATGCCGTCATGGAAAATAATCAACAAAAAGAACTCCCTAAAGTCCCAAAACACTATTGCTTTCATCTTTCTGGTCAATGAAAAGTAACAAGAAACTTTCGTGGGGGCGGTGAACCACGAGGCCGCCATTCCATACTAAGTCATTTTAACACTGAATGAAAGTGATGAACCGAGGTTTCATCTACACTGGCAAATCTATCCAAAAATTCATCCAAATCCGTGCCAATTAATCCCAAATTGTTCGCAGCAGTGAGAAACCTAATCCTCTTCTGATCAGGTGACAACATATTCTGAATCCATCGTGCCTAGACTTGTTTCAGGCCCAATTCTTCGTGCAAAATTGTCTCAGCGTTTCCAACGGGAAAACCACAATATATTTGACCGTAATTCTGCGATCACTTAATACCATATCATGGACCACATCAATATTTTCTTGAGTGACAACAGTTTTTGGTGGCCCAACACCTGGTGCATGTAGACACGACATCCTTTCTAATTTGAAATCCTGGTAGTAATTCTTAATTAGTTAATATGACGGGGTAGAATCACCCAACATTCCGGACATGTCATTGTAAATTTCCTGCGGTGATAAACCCTTCTTTGAAAGGTATTTTATCAAAGCCCTTGTCTTGAATTTTTCCATTTCAACAAAATCACCATTACCACAGTAATATTAAATGTATAACTTTTATAAACAAGAAGACAGACACATGGCACTTGGCATATATTCATAAGCGAGTTTATTCTACAGCTCCGGCTGTCCCTCACATCCAAAACGCCACTGTTTTTTGTTTATCCAATCTTCTTCGTGAAGGTTTCTGTTTATCATGTCTTGTTGCACTTGTTTGTTCCATGTGTCTGGGGGTCTGCCCCTCTTTCTTTTTCCCGGTGGGTTCCAATTAATTATTCTTCTTGGCCATCTGTGGGGGTCCATTCTTTGTACATGACCATACCATATAGCTCGCCTTTTTTCTATTTCATCAATCGTTGTTTGATTTTGTCCATTCTTTCCCTTATTTCAATGTTTCTAATATGATCCATCTTGGATACTCTGCATCCACGTCGCAAAAAATCCATTTCAACGCTTTCAATGTTATGGGCCAATAATTAATGAACCATTCTCGTAAGTAAAGTTTTGATAATGTTCTGGAAAATAGTACTGCTTTACAATAAGCCAGCAACTTTTTACAAGGATAAGGCATTGTTCTTGTAAAATATTAATAAAAATCAATTTTTATAGGTCTCCTTCCCGTATCTCTCGTGTTAGATGCGATAATTAAACTACTAAAAAGTACCTATTTATTGAGAGTGCTTTGTACAAAAACACGTCGATAGGGACCTCGTTATCAAACTACAGTGGAACTAACTAATATGTTTACCAGCTAGGACAGCTATCTTTAAAAATTAATACGAAAGTACTCGTGCGTCAATAATAAATTCTTCCTGCAAATTGTTCTTAAACTGGTAGAGGAGGCTGCAGTGCGACACATCACCTCAAGCCCTAAAAATTATCGCATAACCACAGGGTTGCTACACCCGCATCCCTAATGAAGATAATTTTTCATGTTTGCGTAAACCACTTGTCGCAGAGAGAAGAGAGATTGCTTGTCATGAAATCTTACCGCAGTAAGCGACAACAACGCAAGACCTCGTGATAAGAAAATAAATTCCTTTTAAATTATGCCAAGTATTTTGCGGTTTGTTTATTTTTAAAATATTATATTCCCTAGTCAATCATACGTACAACACATTTCAAAGGCAAGTACGTCCCGCATACATTATAAAAAGCATCTCGACATTTTTTGCGCTTCCCCGTCGAAAAAACAAGCCTCGTCCTCCCCTCATGCCGAGTGAATTTTAAGCATGGGCTCGGTTAAAAGAACTACCAGTCGCGTATCCCACCACTGAAACGTGCAAAGTAACTTGATACCGAGACAGTGATTTACACCATAACATATACAAACAAAGTGTAAAATTAATTACAATATAAAATTACCTAAGCATGGAGGCAGGCATGCCTAGAATGTTAAACAGACTCGGCTGCGCCGTGTTAGAATTCGTGAGTTGTTTTTGTTGGGCCTGGAGCGAGCTCCGAACAGAATGCCAGAACGGAGTTCCGGCTACTTGTAATTTTTCAATACCCAAGCACGTATCTCTGTTCTATTTTGATATGTCTCTTGCAGGATGCATTTCATACATTGGTATCGAACATTCACACTAGAGACTTGAATAGAAAAAACCCATTTCGGCAAAAGCAATTTGTGTACAAAACACAGGAACAAACCACAAAGGAAGAACCCAGCTCTATATTAAAAGTAGTGGAATCCCCTACAGCACTGAAAAAATAACGTTTTTATTTTTGCTACAAAATGGACACATATATTAACCCTTGCTGAATTTTTCTCCATTAGTTATTCGGAGACCGCAAAAACCAAACAAAACAAGATTAATTCCAATTTATTACTAACCTTATCCAAATTCTTACTGTTTGCCATAATTAATCAACCCCCTTCACGCTTATGTTTGTCTTTACGAAGGAGATAAATCAGAAGATCAATAACTAGGGGATTCTCATATAAAAGTTTTTAGTAAAGTGATATGGCCATGTTTATCAAAAATTGGAATCGATCAACCCTTCATGCCTTCCCTTGTACATACTCTGTAGCTAGCATACAATAATCATGAAGAGGGTGAATAATTGTTATCAAGTGCTAAGGGGATTCGCAAACAGTAAATGCCACTTTTACGGTTACTATGAATTGCCATTGATCAACCCTTTCTGTTTTAGTTCTTCTGGAAGAATAAATGTAAATAACAAATATTGAATAATTGTGATAACGAATCAATGGATGCCCCATGCAAGTTTGATGAAAATAGTACTCTAATGTTTACTACAAATTAACATTAACATTAACGAGAAACTACTGACGTGTTGTACATCATCATCATCATCATCATCTGACATGGAGCCGACTCGAGGGTCAATCCTGGATAACATTCAAATTAAAGATATAGAAAATTAAAAATTCTTGTAAAGGAAATGGTATTGTGATGTTTACCACAAATATATATGGTCTCTGAGTGCGTGCCTTCTTACCTTTGGACATACATGGTTCACTTAAAATGCCAAATAATTAGTGGATTTTTCTAACATAATTTGAAAGTAGCCTTTTCCTACAAATTGATTAGTTTTTTGTGGTATATTGGAATCAGCGAAAAATGGCCAACAATAGGATTACCAATTAATGGATTCCACTGTAACACATTCAACAAAATAATGTTCTGATGTGTACCATCAATGGACATTGATCACGGGGATCCAATAACTATGATCAGGTATATAATAATTCTAAAAAAAATGTACCCTATTATATGTATCACAAATTCGTTTCGTCAACTTGCTTTTGGTTTCAGATCAAAAATACGAACAACCATCGAACTTCATTTCCTTCTTTTTTCTTACACTGAAGTAAATATCCGCATAGTCACCAAAATGGTCTACAAAGGGAATTCCGTTACAAAGATGTAATTTTATTGTTCATTATGAAGTAGTACTCTGAATATCCATACTCTTCAATACTTCGACAAATATAAATTATAATTAAAATTACAATAAAATATTCTCCTGTTTACTTTAAATTAACAACGGGTAGAACTCGTTACTTTCTTTTTCATAGTACAAACAGCCACTAAGAAACGGCAATAAATGTGAACAATTAAGGGATTCCCTCACCAAAATGCCACTCTGCTAGTTACTACAAAGTAGTAGTATTTAATTTTTGTTAATTCTTTTTCTGGTACCAAAGCAAGCATACGCAAAATCTCTACGATTAATATAATCAAATATCAGGATATTTTCATAAAATGTGATTTTCTAGAAGTTAGCAACAGGTACACCCCATTTTTTACACCTCTCTATTGGGCCAATAATAGTGACCCATTAGCGGAGTTTCTTACGAAATAAAAATTGTATTATGCGGGTTACCAGAAAAGGTGTCCGCCCACTGGCTAGCCACCGTTTGCTCGCCGCTGTCTCCTCGCCACCGTCTTCTCGCCACCGTTTGCTCACCTACTGTTTGCTCGCAGGTCTCTGTACTCAACTATTTGCTCGCCTCGCTGATTGCTCGCCGAGCAGATGTTCGACAAGCAATTTATTATTAAAATAAAATATTATCTGCATCCATTTAGTATATGTATGTAAGGATTGTTGATAATGAAAGCAGGTTGCCCTTTCTTGAATTTGAAGTTTTATAGAATAATATTTTTTTTGTTCTTGGTAACATTAGAAGTGAATCTGTTTTTATTGCTGTACATTTTTAAATATTATTATTATTATTAGTATTGCTTTATAGATATAGAAACAGAATTACAAGTTTCCAAAAATTTTATTAAACAGTTATCCACTCACACCACTTCCATATATGAATAAATAAAAATAATGGTGAGGCTCTACACGGCATGAAGAGGTTTAGCCTGCAAGGCGGTAGGTCAGAGCTCCCGATCCTTGCTCTCACATCCGGTTGTCGTGTGCCAAATTAATGACACGGGTTGATGTGGTGAACATCACACATTAGACAACCGCATTATTACTCCTTATTTATTCGAACGCAGGTACCCAATTATATAACGCGACTGGGTAGGCCCCCCGCCAGGCGTCGAATCGGGGGTTTGAATTCCCGCATTGGAGCCCAGTGCTCTAACCATTGGACCACATAGGCGCTCCATATACGAACATATGTCTAAAATATTAATAGGTTTTCTTTATATAGCAAAAAAAGTGCAAAATTGTATACAAACGGAAATGTCTAACAAAATATAAAGTAGTTATTCTACGTTGTTGCGGTTACACTTAGTACTGCGAGCAAGTTGGTAGTCGAGCAAACGGACGGCGAAAACATGTATTACTAGGACTACCCCTTACAAAGTTTAATAGATATAATCAATAATTTAGAGATTCTCTTCTAATGTTATTTACTGTATATGTTTACTACAATTAGCTTCTTTCTTTTTACATCACTTTTGGCCATCATTTGGCAATCGTAGTGAATGATAGCGGATTCTCTTACAAAACATTATTTTGCTACTTACTACAAAGTGGTACTGCTTAATTCTCATTGCTTAGTTTTTGTTGTACCAAAACAGCACACAGTATAGCTCTTGTAAAGTTCAATAATTACGTTATAATCAATGATTAGGAAATTGGCTTACAAATGTCACTTACTCTACAAA
Source organism: Limonius californicus (assembly GCA_014611495.1). Classification (NCBI taxonomy): domain Eukaryota; kingdom Metazoa; phylum Arthropoda; class Insecta; order Coleoptera; family Elateridae; genus Limonius; species Limonius californicus. The sequence goes on from JABXWE010013283.1 coordinate 15,401, forward strand.
CGTTTCGTATAACTTAGGGGATTCTATTACAAATTATTAGTAACAGTTAAAACTCATATATTTTCTATTATACTACAAGAAAATAGCGCATAGCCCCCAATAAGGACAACAAAAATAATCAATAATTAAGCAATTCTATTACAAAAATGTATTTATGCTGTTCAATACAAATTATTTATTATTTTTATTAATTGAATTGATTAACTAATCGGTTGCACAGTGGAACACTGCGGTCGCCACTCAAACGGTATTCGTAGAGGGTGGACCAATATAGTGGCATATGCTTTGAGGGGCACGTAAAGCCGTCGGTCCCGGTTGTGATATACATATCTTTACCAATCGTAAACTATGTAGTGGAGCTTTTCTTCTCCGTTTGACGGGTTAAGCTTCATGCAAAGAGGGCTCAGAGAACCTGTTCACTGTAGGTACTTAACAAGTCACTGTCTTATATACAGAGGAAGAAGATTATTTCTCTTCTGCTACGAGAATCATATGGATAGGCAATAACGGTATCAATAATTACAGGTTTCCTTAAACAATTGTGTTGTGCTGCCTCTTACAAAGTTAGTAACATGTAATTCTCACTGCCTTTTTTTTCCTCGGAACGCCCAGAGTTATCATAAAATTAAATAAATGTGATCAGTAATTGGGGATTCCCATAAAACAGTGTCATTCTGCTACTTACTGTAAAAATACATTGCTTTCCTTGCATCAAAACAAGCGCATTCACAGGGCTATCATAAATGTCAATATATTGTTGAATAAATATGGGATTTCACTAAAATGATTCCTACTCTCTTACTAATAATTGTTACCTAATTTTTCTTATATCACTTCCGAGGAAGGTGGCTCAGCTCACCTTTCATTCGGGCGGTCTTCGGTTCGAACCCCAGACCTTCTATCCTGACTCAGGTTTTTCGTTTTCCTGGTTCATACAGGTAAATGCTGGGACTGGTCAGTATCATCCACGAAATTCCATTATATAATTTTTCTGGTCTTTCCTATTTTTATATTCCCATTACTGGCTGAAGAAGGGCTTAGAGTTCCGGTATGGAACCCGACCGACCACTACAGCGGCTCGCCCCCTTGTGGGGCATGAACCAACGTTCATTTTCCTCTTCTTATATCACAATTATCCATATACTCACCGAATGGTGTTCAATAACTGTGATCAATAAGGGGATCAAATTAGGGAATTCCCCTCTAAAAATGTAGTATGTAGTTCTATGATGTTGACCAACCATGGGTTAGTTACATTACTTAAACCTCCTTGCTTCAATTTTTCTTTTGCTGGAAACACATACATTTGAAGGTAATAATCAACGCGTAAAAACTTTTTTTAGACAAGCTTCAAAGATTGAGCCCTTCTTTACGCTACGCTCATGGAAGTGAATAATTGGTTTAATTTTCCCACAAATTAAATGTTGTTTTGATGGAGCAAGAAGTTGCGTAGGAATTTCTTCATTTGTCTTAGTTTAAGAGTTGCCAGGGAAATTAAGACAAATGGTTCCTATTAATTATTATGCATTAAAGTACTTCCAAGATTAATTTGTGGCTGCCCATGAGAGTTTATCAAAAGTCGAAAGATCACGGCCTGCATGCAACTGATATCCTCCCGAGCATCTTTTTATGGGAGAGCTCTATCCATTTTTCAACGGCATGTATGGAAGAGCTACAAGCAAACAAACGATGTGATTCTAAGATAACATAAGATGCTTTAACACGTCAATCTTTCACAGTGACAATCCGAATGGGCCCACGTCCCGGTCGCCGCCGCATATTTCATAACCCAACACTTCCTCCTTATCTGATGTTGAGAACTTGGAGTGTCCTTTTATTTTCTTTGTTTCGCCCTCAATTATAATAGTCCACACACGTTAGGGCCATAAAAGATTCGTGTTAAAATATTTTAACAAGTTGGTTAGTAGTTTTTTTTCATTCTTCCTAGTCACCTTGAGGGCCCACCTTATTATTTTTTAATGAGCTGTAGGGAAAACGAGAGTAATAAAGTAACAAGTAGTTGAGTATTTTAGTTTAATTTGTAATGGGCGTTTAACATTTTTTTACGGCCGTTCTTGGAACTTTAACTGTCCAAAACGTGTTTGGTAAGTATTACAAAAATTTTACAAGTTACATTAGATCAGTAGCGGCCGGTGAGGTTTCACCAAGGAGGGGTGCATTTTAATTTTAAAAGCAAAAATATATGTTATTATAAGAAAACATTCAACTGAAATTAATGTGAAGTTCTTAAAAACACGTTAAAAGTTCATAAAATCCGTTCTTTTAAATTGCTTTCAAACAATAATATAAGATAGTTATCGAACCAGTAATTATTTAACAAAAAATCACAGCCAAACACATTTAATTTTTAAAATGAAATTCTGCTAGTCGATTTTTCATCGAAACAAAAATGTCCGCAACTTTTTCTTCAAAATTATCAATTTCGGTAACTAAACTCCTGCTCACAGTCATTGTAACCAAAGCATTTAAGCGATCGCTTTTACACGCTTTAATGTGGAAAACCAACGTTCAGCTTCGGCGGTTGTCATAGGTGTTGTTACAATAATATTTAGCAGTCTCAGTGTTTCCATAAAAATTTCTTCAAGATTATTTTTTAACAAAAATGTTAAAATATTCATAGCACCGGATATTTATTTAAAGTCGGATCTTGTCTATATAACTTCTAGTTCGCTTTTTAACCTCTTCTTAGAGAGCAGGGGATAAAAAAAACTACTCTGTCTAAACTATAAGTATAAGTATATAAGAAAAACGATTCGTGTAACACCTGTTCTGTGCTTTTTTCTCCATTTTTTGTGTTAAATTAAAAATAGGCGTGGTCCTGCCTAATGTTTTAATTTGAAGTCTTTCTTCAATCTAAATTCTTGAAAAGTTAATCTATAAAAGGTTATTAACACTATTCATTGTTTACTAGTCACAAAATTGCACTTTCGAATTAAAAACCTCGAGCGCGGGCTAATCTGTTCGGCCCACTAAATGAACGCTATAATCAATAATCATTATATACGTCCGGTCAGGCGATGTTTGCCGAATACAGAGAATCATGGGGGCCGAATAGATGCCACCTTTATGCCTGGATATTTAATCGAGCAAGGCGATCGCGAACTTTGCGGCCAAAATCGCGCAGTGGATGACAATTTAAATGTTAAAAGCAAACTTTTGCAGAGTTAGTTCATTTTTATTATTATTTAAATACGAAAAAGAAAAGATTCGTTTCAATATTTTAATCGGGGAATGGGCACTTATTCAAAAGCCGCTACTGCATTAGATAATAAAAAATAGGAACATATGCTTGGTTTTTTCGAACACTTCATAGCGGAAAGAATTCTAAAGCTGTTCGGAAGTCTGATGGCAAAAAATGAATGATTTTCTCTATAAATATTTAAATTTTCTTACTTAGTACGTAAGCTTTAAGAAGATTTTAATACCTGCTATTGGTTTTCCTCCAAAACAGAATCTGACCAAGTTGAGGGACAAACAACTCCCGAATGATTGGGAACAGTTTCCGGTTAGAGAAAAGTAAAATCCGAGGGCTTGGTTAGATACAAAATTGTTGTAGTTACTGCATTTTTCCTATATATCCAGAGGAGTGAGCGAATGAATTCGCTGTAACTTTCAAATACTTATAAGAAAATAAATTAAATTGTTTTGTATGAAAAAGAATCAGGAGGTGTTTATTGTTTAGTTTTGGAATATTTACGCAGTTAAATCGCAAGATCACAACAGCTGCAATTATGGATAAATTTCAATTAATACAGGGAGCAACTTACTAAAATTTAACAAGTAACATCGGATAATAAGGTGCAGGGAAATATGCTACGTTTATTCAGACAGCTTTAAAAAAACAAAAAATTGACCTAGACCCTTCGAAATGGGACCTGGACACTTCGCCCAAGTCCATATCGCCCAACGCTATATTCTGCCCTCAACGCCCAAAATTACTAGAGGGACACAACGCCCAACGCGACTACATTGTCCAATTCTGAAAATGACCACAACGCCCAAAATGTCCACAACGCCCAAAGTTAGGAGAGGGACAGGATGCCCCTACGTGACCACATCGCCCAATTCCAAACTCTCCACAATGCCCACAACGCCCAAAGTTAAGACAGGGACAGAACGCCCAACGTGGCCACATCACCCAATCTGAACTTACTATTGTAGAATCATCGTCCAACTACAAAAGTGGTAGATACAGGTTATATTATTAAAATCTGTATGTCATTTTGCATGTTGTTTTTGAAGATATCGGAATATTAACAGATGTTTTATGGACTAATTTTCAACAAGGAATTCATTATTTTTATCAAAAAATAATCGACCGTTGCATTACAGAGATATAGCTATCAACTTTGTTGTTTTTATGAAACAACTTATATATTATTGTATATTCTGATTCTTAATTTTTTCTTGCTTTCATCTACATAAACATATAACCTCCCCACATATGTTAAATATTAGTAGATTAATACATACACTAAAGTAAATAGGCAAAGGGCCGAGCTTAGCACAAGGAAAATTTACGGTTATTTAGAAATGGGGGATATGGTCACGTTGGGCGTTCTGTCCCTGTCGTAACTTTGGGCATTGTGGACATTTGGGTGTTGTGGTCATATTCAGAATTGGGCAATGTGGTCGCGTTGGGCGTTGGGTCTCTCTAGTAATTTTGGGCGTTGTGGGCAGGATATAGCGCTGGGCGATATGGACATTGGGCGAAGTGTCCTAGACCCTTCGAAATTAGCAAGAAAATCTAATAAGGAAGTTTAGGGAGATTTTTATACTTATTTATTGATTTTCGTCCCAAATAAAAACTGACAAAGTTGAGGAACAAACAACTTGCGAGTGATTGGTTACAGTTTCCTGCTATAGAAAAGTAAAATCCGAGGACCTGGATACATGGAGAATTGCTGCAGCTACTGCTTTTTTCCTAACATATTCAGAAAAAGCACGGAATTTCTAAACTGTAGCTTTCCCATACTTATAAGAAACTTGCGCTTGTTTTGCATGATGAAAAAATCTGGAGGTGTAGGCTTGGTGTTTATTGTTTAGTTTTAGAATATTTACGCAATTAAATCAACAGACTATAACAGCCGGAATCATTGGTAAAATTTGAATTAATAGTGCTAGTTACATCCTGTAACGGGACTTTGCACGTGACCGTTTCTAAAAATTAGTTTTTCTGAAACAAATTTTTTATTTAAGACAATTTGTTTGGGTTTCTAAACATCTAAAACACATATATCCATCAAAATATCAATGCTGAAGATTGTATGGGACTGTATGGGAAAAGAACCAGAAAAGGGTTTTCTAAGATTGAACTGTTTTTGATTATATTTTTTTGTAGTTATGTGGCATTTAAGCGAGTAAAATAATCGGCATTCAAGGGCAATTTCAACTTGCTTAGTCTCTAAAACAGCAAACAAATACAAAATAAAAGCAAGACATGTCAAAGATGTGTAGTGTATTTTCTGGTTAACAAGTAGTTAGGTGAGTTAAGTCTGGTGACCTAGTTGGAGAAATGTTAGGATAGTGGAAGGGTCTATAAATGAGCTATTTTTGGTTGTTCACCAAAATCGTGTGCTGTTTTAGAACTGACTGATATAATTTTCTCTTAATGAAGTTTATCTCCACTATATTTAGAAAAACTAAACAATAAAGTTTAATTTATGATGATATAAAATTTAAGGGGGTTAAAGTACGGAAGTACAAGCACTTTTTGTACGGAAACGTGACAATTGCGGAAGATGCACCACTTTTATTTAAACACTTAGCATGTCATGATTTAGACATAAAAAGTCGCTTCTCTGAAGTTCTGAATTAAATTTCATCTCCTTCTGAAAACAAGCACATGCCCGCTTATTTCCATAATCATTTTTTCATGTAACATTTTATGGCAGTATTTCCCCAAGCTTTGTGTTTACGACCCTAGCATTCTATGTCTACATTTAGGGCTGCTGCTTTTGGGGTGAACACCGAATACTTTCATATAGAGCGCGTGAAAATATAAACACACCGATTTATTGTTGTTACTGTTCAACTAGAATTTTTTTTATTATGTTGTTAACTGCATCTTGCTAATGAGCCATCAATAAGTTTCCACATTAGGATTGGCTGTGAGTGCCACAAGGCATGTCGTACCTGTCATGTTACATACCGGCCGTACCTTGTGGTTATTTGTTCGAATGTAAATACAAGCAAAATGAACTTAACCTCAAAGCTTATCTCGTCGCATTAAACACTTTTTTAGTCGACAACAATAACCAGATTTTTTCAGGTGAATAAATTATTCTAATTTTACAGTTGTTTAAATTGGCATTTGTTTTTGTGCAATCACAGACATGCAAAAAAGTTTCACAGCCCTCCCTAATTTGAAAACTCTTTGATCACATGTTATATTATAGATTTACTTTCGATTAATTGTTGAAAGTAGTGACGCGAAAGCTGATCGTGTTTGAATGTAAAAATAGTGTGAAATTATACATGGTGTTTCAGTTTTAATCTTGAATACTTTGGGAAAATACTCTCCCGGTCATTCTGATTCGGAAAAATATGACGTACATGTCTCTCCTAAGAAAGATTCTTAAAGTGATTTATCTCATACGAGACGTAGACATCTTCTCTACTATGCCTGTGTTGCGCGTTTAGATTGTCACAGACATAGAGGACCTACAGCTTAACGTGGGCTTCGAACCACCGGGAAGTGTAAACACTTCTACTCCAGAGAAGATTTACTAGACAGAATACATCGCTGGTTTGCCATTGCTTTGCGAGGGAGAACGGCAGTTAAAAATCCGATGTTGCGGTACTGGGAATTGAACCTAGAACCTTTAGCGTAGAAGTCTAACGCGCTAACCTCTACTCCACGGCCGCCTCTCTAAGAAAGATACAGGGTGTGAAACTTTCCAAAAGCAAATCATTTTTTCACTATATTTTCTAGGAAAATGGAGCAAATCAAACAAAATTATGTAAAGTTATGTTCTTCCAAGCGCGTCACACCAGTGGCGTGCAATGGGGTCACAACGGATTTATTTCAAGAAAAAAAGGTTTTTTAAATGTTTCCCTCGTTTTTCAAAATTGCCATTCATATTAAGATGCTCTTTTATAGATCTTAGAATAAGGTTCTAGTTTCAGAGATATTAGCAAAGAAACACAAAATAACTATGATTGTTTTAAAAAAGTATTTAAAGTAAAATTACAAAAAAAATTTTTTTGGCAACGTCGAACTAATGAATTTGTCGCATTTGCCAACATTTCTTGGTTTTGCCTCAGCTCATTGCAATTATTTTCTATTCTTAGAATCAATTCGTCGCGGGTTGCTACGGCTGTGCTCTAAAAGTTTTGTTTAACATAGCTCCATACGAAGAAATATTACAGGTTTAAATCTGGCGACCGCAGCGGCCAGGGTGGTTTTCGTTTAACCACTTTCTAACTTGCACTTAAAGTACCCGAACCCATTGACAGGTACAAATGATATTCAAACAATTATTTTAGTATTTCATTGGCCAACTCAAAATAATGTTTGTTCCATAGCGGGTTTTTACGTTTGAAAAAAGGCTCATATCTGTGAAACTAGGACCTTAATCTAAGATTTATAAAAGCGCATCTTATTCCAACTTCATTGATTTTGAAAAAAGTCGAAAATACTCTGTGGCGCATCTTTTTTTCTTGAAATAAATTCGTTTTAACCCAATTACACGCCAATTGTGGGACGCATTTGGAGGAACATAATTTCAAAAAATATCCCTGTACAAGGAAGGTACACGTACAACATTTTGTTGTTTGCTCAATTTTCCTTCTTCTTCTTCTTCTTCTTCTTTCAGCCTTCTTCAATTCATCTTTGAATGTTGGCCTCCCCGAGTTCCCTAAATTTTCCTAGAAGATATAATATAAAAGTCATTTGTTTCTGTAAATTTTGACATCCTGTATCTTTCTTAGGAAGCAAGTGAGAGGCATATATGTCATGCTTTTCAATATGACCAGAAGATGAGTATTTTCCCAAAGCATTTAAGATTAAAAGTGAAACACCCTGTATAAGAATTTCATTGAAAACATTCAGTTTAAGCTTTAATTGATAGCTAACAAACTTGGCGTCTTAAAAGCAAATTTGACATATGTAACTATGGTTTTACTTGTAGGTTATCGTTTTATGCTTCCCCAAATAACCATTTTTTCTAATTAATTTTCATTGCTGATTCATGTTATAATATACAGCGTGGTTGGTTTTTCATTAGCCAACTTATATCTTCGATAATATTTGAGATAATGGAAAAAATAGCATAATATAATAATAATTTTTGGTTTTTCAAATGAAACAACGTGTATATTTTTCTGTCGGACGGTTCTCTTTCCATTAATGTGTAAAACATCAAGATTGTGATTTTAATATTTGACTTTTCTTGTCTTACTGGAAGGCGAATCTTGACTTTTTATACATTAATGGATAAAGAATTTGAGGTATAGTCGTCTGATAGAAAAATATACAGAGTGTTTCATTTGAAAAACCAAAGTTGGACATCTTTCCCAAAAACTAGTAGGCCATGATGAATGATTATTCTTGTTGTGTTATAGATAAAGTGGAACTAAGAAAGTTTTTCGTTTAACTTTTTCTGGTATCTCGAATATTCCTGAAGATATAAGCTGGCTAATGAAAAAAGTAACCACCCTGTATACCTAACGTGATTTGTAACATCTCTTTTTATTGTTTTTTTTAAATATTCGTAATGTTATAGTTCATAGATAGAGTCGTTTCATTTGGAGAAGGACGCGTACGTCACAAGCCCCAGGAAATCAAACGCGGTCAGACGATATCAAGTTACTGTCATAGGGTTGAACTGTTATTCTAGTCATCTGCAATGCATTCTTCATTTGTTCCTTAAAAGAAACAATCATGTTACGCCACTGATTTTGTACAGCCGTTCATACGAGGGTAGCCTTTTAAGTTTTTACAAAAACTAGGAAAGAAAACATATTGTTTTATTGCTTTTCAAAATATTAGCCTTTAAGATTTATACACTTTTGCATGCGTTCAAACCAATTCTCAAAACATTTTTTCTACTCTGTAGTTGGTATCCCAAAAACACGGTTTTTGAAGGCTTCAACAGCTTCTTGAGGTGATGAAAATTGCTCTCCAGGCATTTTTTGTTTGACATTCGGTAACATAACGAAGTCGGTAGGCGATGAAGCAGGTGAATACGGGCAATGAGACATTAATTCGATGTTTTTCTCCTTCAAATAATTAATTGTTTGACGTGTTGTGTGAGAGCTGGCATTGTCATGATGAAGAATCATGCGACGCTTACGGTTGTTTTTCCTGATTTCATCGACGACTTCTGACAAACAAATTGTTATATACCATTCAGCGTTAATTGTTCTTCGATCCTCTAAAGGAATGGTTGCGACATGTCCACTACAACCGAAGAAACATGTGATTATTTTCTTGGAAGTGCTTCCTGAACGAACAACTTTTGTGGGATTCGGTTCATCTTGGAACACCTAAACAGTGGATTGTTGCTTAGGTTTCGCTTCATACGAATATATCTAAGTTTCTTCACCTGTTACGATGTTGTATGCGGATTTTGCCGTTCCTCGGTCGATTTTTTAAGCGTTTCCTTACACCAATTAACACGAGCCTTTATTTGAGCTTCGGTCAAATTATGCGGACTCCATCGGGAACAGATCTTCTTCACAGCTAAATGTGCATGCAAAATCGAATGTACTGCAGGCTTCGATATGCCTAAGGATGCATTCTTCAATCATCCTCCGCACAGCATCGATGTTTTTCGAATAACAACCGATTTTGGTCGACCTTCACGAAATTCATCACTGACGGACGCACGACCATTCTGCAAACCAATTGTAAACACTCTTTTCTGATGGTGCTTCATTACAAAAAGTTGAAAGAAGCGATTCTATACATTGTTGTTGAGTTAGGCTTTTACTAAAATCGTAAAAAATCATCCAACGAAAACCTTCACGCGAAATTTCCATTTTTCCACAAAATTGCTTTTTTAAACGCTCACTGTAAAACTTGTCGGTCAATATCAAAGCCGCTACTGTTTTCACAATAACAAATGTCAAATTTTACGAAAATAGTAATGACACATCTCAAAAGCGCCACCTAGTGGTCGTTTGTAAAAACTTAAAAGGCTGCCCTCGTAAAGGTGTTGCCGTATGTGTACACTTCTAAATGAAACTACTCTAGTTGGATAAACATTATCACACATACAGCTGTTTCAGTTTTAGTAACTTTATTATAACAAATTTTTTAACCGCATTTTATCGCCAGAACATTGTTGGCTCCATTTTCTCTCACACTGCATATGAAGTTTTCCAGATTATTTCACCACGAATTCTCTAAGTTTCGTGCTTTACGACCGTTGTTTAAATTAAACAACCACGGTAAGCAAATTGCGTCTGCTATCTGATATAAGTAATTACTTGTTACAGGAGCTGAAAGAACGAATTTAGTCTTCAGTTACACATTTAATGAACGCTGAATCGTCACGTAGTAATGATAAAACATACGAAGTCATTTAGTAAGGTAAACTTAAACCACACCTGCGTCACCTGCGTGTAGTTACTGTGACTCACACTAAAAAGAATGGAAATGTTTTACTGCCCAACGGTGTTATTAGAAGCTCGTAAAGATCACAAACAGTAATTATAATTTGCATTTAGAAATCATCAAATAAAGTAGGCTTGACTAGCAAACGTTGGTCTGGGCGCTGTTCGTATGATGCTTCACATTGACATTTTGTATTAGTAGGGTTATGTTTGATCTTCACACAACAATAAAAACGTCTATGACCTTTAAAGTTTTGCCTTTATTTTAATGTTAAAATTAAATGGGAAACATTCAGTTAAACTGTTATGCAAATGAAAAATGACAAATCGTCATCAGGTGAACAAAGCTAGAACATACCTTGTTTCTTTCGCAGCCCACCTCAACTGATGTTTTAAAAATACTTGTTTGTGTAAATCGGTATAACACTTTAAAGTAAAACAAATTGCATACCTTGCTTTCATATGATTTAAAGTACGATAAGCGAGTTAATGGATTTACCATCAAGATATTCTTGAACTTTCGGCCCAACATAACATTAAAATGTTTAATTTTTAAACAACGCAAACAAAGAGTAAAATTAGCTTTTTAAATAGCCGTCCATTAGCATAAGGCAACTATTACAAAGTCTACGGTATTTGTTACATACACTTAATATTAATATATGCACCAACAATTCCACATACATCCAGACAAGCGTGAACAAAATTCTCCAGCATACGAAACCTGCAGGCGCTTCTGCGAGCGATAATGATACTCGGTTCTTCATGCCGAGTTCTATGAAACTGTCATTATGCTAACAAGGCACTAATCACATCCTTAATTCTGTATTGTAAACATAATTAGGTCTTCCCACCCATCATTCCGACCATAACAACCGCTCTACTACTTAGCTGCTCGGTTTGCTCTTACGAAATAATAAAATGGACCGCGTGGGCCGAGCTGTCAAGCCCTTTTTGGAAATTGGAAACTTAACGGTTTATCCAGTGTGGGTGCGTAATCTATTGGCACTTTATTGCCTCTTATTAATAATTTGTTATAGTAAGTGTTCGTAGTAAAAGTGAAATCGGGCACGTGGGCCTATAATTTTTATATTAGTTTGGAAATGTCAAGATTTGTCTTTTTCATGGCGCGCGGTCATGTAATCCAAACAGTTATTTTTCTGATTGTGGGGGAGGAGATCTACTTAAGGTCTGTTTAGCAATGTTACAGTGTGTTCCGTTTTAACTTTACTACAATAAACAGCGTTTAAATGAGTATTAAAGTTGAAATCCTACGAAATACGTCATTCTATAATGGAACCTGTTTGAATTCCTTTTTAATGGAATCTGGACAGTAGTTCCATTAAAGATTTAATATTTTTTATACAGACAACCAAGTAATTTGTGCAGAAGATGAGGACGATATACAGTATATGTTTCGAAAGTTAAATGAAGAGTATAACAAATGGGGATGAAACAACACAATATAAGATAGTTGATGACCGAGGTGAAGACATGAAATGGAAAGACCATATCGTAAAACACTTTAGGAGGTATAAATATTTAGGAACGTGTATCTGACTTCACGTGTTTCTCCTCAGCGCTAAGATAGAAACACGGTGGACCTACAGTTTAATGTCGAATTCGAAGGACAGAAATTCCAGAGGTTCTTTTTAGCATTACAATCCCACGGTTTACATACCGAATTGGGAAATTGTGTATGATGGGTTGAAGTAGGTATAAGATTTTTATACGCTACTCGGTAATGCTGGGGTTTCGATCCCAAGCCAACTGAGCTACCGCCACATATGAAAGAGAAGAGGCTGACGCCCAACAGTGGGACGAAAAAGAACAATGATAATGATGATTTTTAACGCCAGTAGTTGTGACGAAAAGTAGAACTAGGCAAAGCAAATAAGTGATAAGACAACTTCATTCAATATTATTGAACCAAGATAGTAAAGAGTATTAGTAGCTATGGGACGGAACGGGATGGAGTTCTGGCGAAGAAGTTGTAAGTTCAGAAAGCTTGATAGATTTAGAATCGAAGAAGTAGGAAGAACAATGGAAGACACAACGATGGTATGGTCACTTTCAACGCATGAGAGAAGAAAAATGTCCAGGGAAATGGAGAAATGGGAACCTGCGCAAGGATACCTAGGTAAGAGTGGAAAAGTGAAGCAAGAGAGGTTATGGAAACGAGAAATCTCAGAGAAGAAGATTGGAGACACAAAAAAAAACTTGAAACTAGGATGTGAGAGACGTTGACAGATGTAGCCTATACTCGCATTATATATATTACCTTCTTCTTCTTCGGGTACCATGGCCGTTTAACGGTCGTTGGTTAACATCATGTTGGCTACCATGCTGAGAATAATAGCCTTGTTGGCCGCTGCTCGGAACAGCTGTATTGTAGTTTTTCCGTACCATTTCCTTAAGTTCTTCAACCAGGAAGTTCTTCTTGCACCTGGTCCACGTTTACCTTCGATTTTACTTTACCGGCTTGGTACATACTTGTTACATTCCAAGTTCCAATCTTTCTCATTTCGGTTATCTTACATATATATATATTACCTGCGCAAGACTAATATCCACTGTATAATTAACCAAAACCCGAAATCAAAACTAAAAAGTTGAGACGAGGAGGTTTAATAAGTCCCTTGCTGTTCGCTATATATTTGGATGAGGTAATAAGCAAATGTAACAAAAATTAAATAAGAAAGTGCCGTAAGAAGAAGCAGAAGAAGAAAAGGAATGATGTAGTAGACAACACAATAGCATTTGTTGGTTTCTAACGGAAAATGAAATGAAAATTAATAAGAACAATACATAGGAATGCCTATTGCAGAAAAGCTAAAAATTCAATTAGTAGAAAAAGAACTAGAACAAGCCACACAATGCAGAAGAAACAAGAAAACAGGAAGTGGAAGATAATGAAAGAGTAGGATAAGCAGTTTAGATGTACTAATCAGCAAATAAGAGATTTATCAGTCAAACAGAAGTGTGAAGATAGACAAAGATGATGGCTTACACAAAGTAATACTGAGAACCTATTCCAACATAATATACAAAATAAAATACAGGTAACGGACATAAAGTATTTACGAAACGTGAAAAGAATAGCAAGAAGAAACAGGATATGAAACCAAGAAGTGACAGCAGTGTTAGCAACACAACCTGTACTTGATTTTATGGAAAGCAAGCGACCAAGATGGTGGACGTGCCTGCAAAAAATGACTAATGAACCATCACTTAAACAAATATGGGGAACATGAGCACAAAGATTTGGAATGATGTCGTTGGGAAAATACTCAGGAAAAGAAGAAAATCATGAACAAAGGCTATCAAATTAAAATATAACTATTGTTAAAGTTTTCATTCACCGTAATTAGAAAATAATATAGTAGGGTTGGCAAAACTGATTGCTTTTAGGTTTACCCATGGTACAGGGTTTAATTGAATGAAATCAGTTGCAATGGTTTGAATGCAGTTTCACTATACAAAGCGCACGTTACACTTCTTCTTCTTCTTCTTTCTCGGTTTCCCATTTATGCCCTAAGGCACTGAGTCCTCTATCCATCTCCTATAGATGTTGCGGCCTCTCGCCATTCTCCTGACTTGCTCGATGTTTTTGTTTCTGTTCCTTGCCGCCTCCTTGATATTATCTTCCCATTGGACTTAGGGTCTACCCCTGGTTCTTCTCCCTTCTGCTTTCATTTGATAGATTTTCTTGGGGTATCTTGTGTTATCCATGCGCATGAGATGTCCGTACCACTTCAGTTGTTTCATTTCCATTTCACTGTTTGCTGGTTGTTTGTGTTGTTATGCTTCTATTTCTTATTCTATCCCTTCTTGTCTTCCCCAGCACTCATCGCAGGTATTTCCGTTGCTGTTATTTTGGATCGGTGTTTATCAAGCAGTGCCCAGGATTCTGATCCATAGAGTAGTGTGGGGAGGAATATTGTTTTATACAGGTGCATTTTTGCTTTTGTGCTTAGTTCTTATTTGCCAATCACTGTTTTGTGTATTTGGTAATATATCCTACTTGCTTTGCTTATTCTGTTCGTAATTTCTTCCTCTATTCTTCCATCCTTGTTTATCACTCCTAAGTATTCATACTTTTCCACATACTCCAGTTGTTTTTCTTCTAATGTAATGGGGTACTCTTGCCTCTCTTTCTTCTCTCGCGATGTGCACTATTTTGCTTTTTCCTAGGCTTTTATCTTCATACCGTTGTCTTCTAGGTTGTTTTTCCATATGTTAATATTTCCTTGCAGTTGTCTTGGATTTCCTGCTATTATTAGTATATCATCTGCGTGTATTAGGTCGTTAAACTCTCTTCTTACACTTTCCTTCTTATTTCCATTAAGTAAAATGACTAACTAATCAATTTGAAAATCAATTTTAAAGGTTATTATATCCACAATTACTCACCAAAAAATCGCAAAAGTGAATACTATAAATAGGAAGATTAGAGAACTAAAAAAACAGCTGCAATAAAGTTTTCTGTGTTTCAAACAGCCACAGGTCTCAGACTCATATTTGCGTAAAGTTTTTATTCAAATTCTAATCAAACAATCATACGCCGCAATCAATAATATACCAAGCCATAGTAGTTGTCAAATAAAAAATTTGCTTTGGGCTACAATCGCTCAAACATAAAAAAATAATCACAAATTATTCAATAATATAAACTTATTACCACATATATTTGTACATATTTATCATCTGTGCGTATATACACAACATTACGGCATGTCTGACTTTTAATTCTATTTATGAAAGAAATTAATATCACTTCAGAAACTGAGAATATTAGCTTAATACTGTTGACGTCAAATTGGCTTGTTTTGCGTATCCCATTTGAGATTATTAAAAACTCATTTTTCATAATAATAATGGGTTATTCTACCGTACAAAAAGTCCAACGTATACCATAAAAGCCGAACATTTCAGTACCTGTTGGTGAAAATTATGTTAAGTAGGAAAAAAACGGAACCAATTATTTTGACCGGTTACATTATTGCCATCGTTTACAGCTTGTTTAAAATAAAATTTTGAAATTAGGCTTAAAAATGATGAGATATATATTGGCCTAGAGCAGTTAGTAAATGTTAAATATAATGGGGTTTCATTTTGTTAAAAGCCTGCAAGTATAGATTAATCAAAAACTTGCTTAAAGAAAATACATAAGGAAGAAAACACACAAACGTTGGACTTCATCATTAATACTTCCATAAAAATACGTAAATTAGAACGATATCGAAAAGTCATAAGAACTGATGACATTAATAAAATTTCCGATAATAGTGCAAAAATATGGCAAAATCAACGTATGTTTATGATATGTATGGACATAATTGAGTAAAATTTTTCCCCCTATTAGAATCTACCATAACTCTTTTCCACTAGGCAGCATCTTCTCCTGTAGGACATCAATGTAATTGGCTGCATTCATCATGTGGCCCCATATCATGACAGAGGTTGGATGTGTAAACCATGCTTGAAGAATAGCCTACTCTTCTTCTCCTTGGTGTGGCATATCCGTTCCCGGATGTTTGCCACCATCATGGTAATTCTCACTTTATTAACTGATGCACGAAAAGGACCTGTCGTTGTGATATTGAGCCATTTCCTTTAGTTTTGTAGCCATGGTATCCTTCGTCTTCCAGGACCCTTCCTTTCGAACACTTTCCTTTGGAGAATTAGTTGTAGTAGTTCATATCTTTGATTGTTCTTCATGATGTGTCCTAAATGTTCGAGTTTTCGTATCTTTATCGTTCTTAGGATTTCTGTTTCTTTGTTGAATCGATCTAAGACATTCCTGTTGGTTACATGTGCAGTCCAGCTGATTTTTAATATGCAGCGGTATAACCGCATCTCAAATGCTTCTATTCTCTTGCATGTTGCTTCAGTTAGCATCCGTGATTCAACACCATATAATAATACCGGAAAAACATAGCAACGGACTAGGCGTACTTTCATTTCTAAGTTTAAGTCATGACATGTAAACAAGGTATTCATTTTTATATATGTTGATCTAGCGTGTTCAATTCTACACTTGATTTCCTGGAAGTGATCCCATTGGTCATTTATTATAGTGCCGAGGTATATATGTTTGGTTACTTTTTCTATTTGTTTGTTATTTTCTATTAGTTGGCCGGGATGTACAGCATTTTTACTAATAATCATATATTTAGTTTTGTTTATGTTTAAACTTAGAGTGTAATCTTCATTTGTTTCTGTTACCTTTGTCATTAATTGTTGTAAACCTTCGAAGCTATCTGCAAACACTATTGCATCGTCTGCGTATCTTATGTTGTTTAGTCGCTCTCCGTTAACTAATATTCCCGCGTCTTCTTCTTCTAAGGCTTCTGTGAGTATATTTGCTCGGAGTACGTATTAAAAAGCAAGTTCGAAAGGATACACCCTTGTCTCACTCCTCGTTGAATACTTATATCTCCGGATTCCTGACTTTCAATACGCATGTTAGCTATTTGGTTCCAGTATATATTAATTATAATTCTTGTGTCACGATGGTCTAGTCCATTTTCCGTAACACCTCTATGATTTTGCGGTGTTGTACTTTATCAAACACTTTTTGGTAATCGTTAAAACAAGCGTTTATGTCTCTATATCTTTGGAACAGTACCTATACACTAAACAACGCTTCCTTTATGCTTACAGCGTTCCTAAATCCAAACTAGGTTCTTTCTAGGTGCTCTTCACATCTTTTATAAATCCGCTGGTGGATGATATTTAAAAAGGTTTTTAGCAAATGGCTCATGAGGCTGATCGTTCTGTAATCATTGCATCATTAACATCGCTAGATTATTTCGGAATAGCTATGAAAGTGGATTTTAACCATTGCTGAGGTATCACCCTTGTGTCATATATCTTGTTAAATATTTCAGTTAGCCATTTGATTCCAGTTTCAACAAACATTTTCAAAAACTCCGCATGCAAGTTATCCGGCCCTGGCGCTTTTCCATCTTTCACTTGACTGATAGCTTTCCGGGTTTCCTCTTCTGTAAAAGATGTACTTGTCGTAGGTATACTGGTTGAAGGTTGAGATCTCTCCTCATCAAATAATTTTGTTATATAGTCTTCCCAAGTCTTTATTTTTGTTTCTTTATTTCCTATAATTATGTTATTGTCATCTGTTAGTCTTCCTGCAGTATTTGGTCTGTATAACTCAGCAGCCTCTTTAACTTTCTTGTGCATGTTAAAAAGATCATGCTTCTTCTCTAATGATTCTATTTCTTCACATTTCTCTCTCATAAATTTTTCTTTGGCTTTCCTTATTTCTTTTCTGATTTCTTTTTGAACACTTTTATATTTAATTTCATCCTTATCTTTATATTATTTTTTTATTCCATTTTTATATGGATTTGTTTTGTCATCCAGGGTTTGTTCTTTCTATCTTGATATTTTAGGTGTTCCTCGCTGATATCGTTTACTATATTTTGCATTTCTTCTAGGTGTTATATAAAAATATTTAGGAGATTATTTCTCAGTTTACTCTGTATTTCGTCCTTTATCGTATCTTCATTTAAAAATCGTACTTGCACTCTTTTTGTTGTGGTTTTCACCTTTAGTTTTCTTAGCTCGCTCTAACTGTACCTACCAGTGGATTGTGGGCAGATGACACATCTGCAACCGGATATGTTTTGACTGAAGTTACACTATTTTGATATCTTCTGTCGGTTAAAATATCTATTTGATTCCTTACTATATTATCTGCCTCATCTGTAGGTGATCGCCACGTGTACAATCGTCTAGGTGGTAATTTAAAAAACGTATTCGCAATGGCAAGTGTTTCCTCTCTACAGAAATTAGGTAGGCGGTTTCCTCTCTTATTTCTCACTCCCAGCGCAAAAGGGCCCACCAATTCCCCATCTTTTCCTTCTCCTAATTCTCCATAATTAAGTTTGAATCTTTCTGAGGAAATCGCTTTATCACTGATGTCAGTAAATCATAGAATTCTTCTACCTCTTCATCACTCCTCTCGGCGGTGGGGGCGTATACGTGTACGATGTTTCGACTGCATCCAACCCTACTGAAAATAGTCTAAAGATGTTAGACCAGGCGATCGTGGTGGTCATGGAACCCGTCAATTCCTACCAATCCATCCATCTAAAAGAAGCCATGGCTTCTTGGTTACCATCACACTTTTAGGAATGTACATATTGTTACCGTTTAACGTCATAGTAATAAATAAGTTTAAGACATATACATTTTTTTGTTTATTTCAACCAAAAGAACATGTTCCTAGAATAGTGCTGTACAATTGTGACATCTTTATTCGTACTAAAACAAATTTCACAATTTGTGCTGGTTTAAACAAGATCGCTTAGTTTCCAGTGGCGGTTTTCTAGTGATCAGATTGGTACACTTTTGTAGATCAGGCCGTAAAAAACCTGTAATTCTGAAACAATGCATATACCGATATACATAAAAAAAACTTTATTTATAGTTTGTTCTGAGATTAAATATCACAGATTGTTTACAGATTTTAAGAAGGCGTTGAAAGAGAAACGATAATAGTTAGCTGTGCACAAATTTTTAAAAAATTGTTACAGTAAAGTATGTAATATACACAAAACCCCTCTGGTATATATATATATATAATGTATAATGTAATATTCCACAATTACAACCCAATGGCATTGTTTACTAGTATAATATTTGTATGCTTTGGGAATATGCAGTTCAGTAAATAGGATCGATCAATAAGTTTGTTATCACGAATTTCTGATACATTTAAGATAACAAATATTTAAAGAGCTTCAAGGTAACAGTTTGTTAAACCAGAATCGCGTTATAGATGTTCGAACAGTGCTGCCATACGTATTTGTGTTGACTGTTCGTAACAGCATTTATCATATTATAGCTAAGAGCAGATAATTTATGTAAAATTGCAATTTATTGTTTCTTTAACAATGTGAGGTTACCTGAAAGCCCTGAGGAGTACTTTTTGATTGGCTAAAGTCCTTGGGGAACTCTGGTGATGTCGTCCCGTAGCCACATAAGTGTGCTAATTTGTTAATTTACTAATATTGTATAGTTTGGCCCAAAATAAAAATCGATCTAATATTTTATAGTTACTGTTAATTGCCCATTGTCGCTGAATTTATAGCGAAATATGTGGTTTTCATTTTGGAAGGTTGTAACTCTACAAAGAAACATTCCAAACCTCCGTTCATCTAGGACTCCTTTATTGATTTGATTTGAAAATATACGTTTTACAGCTTGTAGAAAATGGCAGTTATGAGATGGTTGAACGATTTTGTTTAAAGTTATCATCAGAGATTGTGAACAATATCTCCAAGTGATCCTTCCATTTGTCCTTTAATTACAGCGATTATTATGTAGGTATGACAAAATTAAGAAAATAGAGAACTAGGAATCAAAAATAATTTTAAAATGATGATCTTGTAATGTAAGGTTAATAAGAAATCTTGGAGTATCCTTTAGAATTATTTATGTAAATCTATTTATATTTTAATTAAACAGTTATGCGAAGACACAAATTAACCCCTCTTTTTTTGACTGCTATGGACAATCGTATGCCAATTTTAGATGTCAGCAGGCTTCTAAAATCGAGCAAACATAGTCAATCAGCGAGTTGGTAATTTTTAAATCCACTCAAGTCGCAGACTCAAGAAATCTCTTCGAAAGAGAACAGAAACAAATCCACAAAAGCTTTCTATATCAGCGATGGAGAAAACCGGAATCTTGAAGCTGCACGCCTCAGAACTTATTTAATTAGCGTCCAACTGATCAGGGAAATCAAGAAAACATTAGTCAGGCTGTTTCTTTTCATCGCAACACGCACTGCCGACACGACCGTAGAACCTGAAGCCAACCACAAAGACCGAAATGATTACATTTCCATCCGGCAAGTGGTTAGGAAATCAGGACGAGTTGTAATTGAACTTTTTTCTTCCATGTAAACAGTTTTATCATCTGATGTTGTTTGGATGAGCGTGGTGAATAAGTATACGCTTTGAATAAGCAGGGTTTGATTTTAAGACAGTGACGGCGGAAACGTAAAACCATTTAAGTAGTCACTGTTAGAATTTTATATAACTCCATCTTGGATAAAAATTATTGGACTCAAAGAATAGAATTTTGCCATACCAAACCACCTAATGTTTAATCCTTAATATAGTCGTAATTATTGAACTTTAGGGATGTGCAGTACAGTACAGAGATTTGTATAAATATAAATACTGGGGCATTAACTAAAAGGAGTTTTGAAGTTATAGCTTATTCAATTAAATGTATACCAAATGTGGTTTCATTCATTACTTAATCAGAAAGGTTTTTCGAAGAACGAATATGAATGTAGCATATGCTTGGTTTAAATATAGCGTCCTATAGCTGACGATGAGAGAACGGACATAGCTTTAATTACTATAGAGCAGTGGCGGATTTTACATAAGCAAGTACGAGGGGCCACATTTTCAGAAGGGTAAATTTTAATCTGATTGGAAAATGACTTTGTAGCTTTTATTACTTTGCGCTATCAACAAAATAATATTCAAACAGAGAAAAATATGTACGCCCGAATGGTTTATACAGTGTGGTTATAAAGTTCCGCACAAAAATCATAATTTTGTTATTTAACGTTTCTTGGGAAAACCCCTAAAACACGCCAATTTAATTTTTTTAAAAGGAACTTGCTCACTTTTCTTTCTCTATTGGATTTTGTTTCTGTGCTATGACATTATCATTAACTTTTTAAATGGATACTCTATTTTCCCTTCATTTTAATAGACCCCCTGTCCAGTTAAATTGACATAAAAACGTAGTAACCCACATAGAAATTTTTTTGAGAATCATTTTGTTAGTTCCAACTCTAGCAATTCTTTTTCCAAACAATCTGATATAGCTCTCCCAATAATTTAGTTTCAACAAGATGGAGTTCCTTTCCATTTTGGTGTACAAGACCGGTAGTTTCTTGATGATATGTTCCTTGATAGATGGTTAGGGCGGCGAGGATCGTTTGAGTGGCCTGTTACGACATCTGACTGGATTTATTTCTATGAGATCATGTAAAATGGCGAGTTTACATTAGTAACTCAAACAATTTAGACGATTTAATACGTCGGATTCGTTTAGAAATGGAAAGTATCGGCCCGGAAATGATTGAGTGTGCGATAAAAAGTGCTTACACACGTGTTGGTCAATGGTCAAGTAGTTAACGGTGAACAATTTGCACATTTCCGTTAGTTATTTTTTCATAATGTTCTTATTTTCAATATAAATAAATTCTGAATTATTTTTCGTTTTGATCCCGGGTTGCGCACATCCATCGCCGTGGTCTCCGGTCAGTACTTGGATGGGTGACCCGAAAGTTGCGTAAACGCGCCTCTCTTCCATGAGGATTGATCACTATGGGAGAGTAGATCAACAACCCCCCTTATGGGGGAGGTCCTTGCCTAACAATGGGATGTTTCGGGCTATTAAAAAAAAGGTTTATTAATTATATTACAAACGAAATTACCGACTAAATTTTTTTTGTGTTCCCGTTTATTTTAATTTTGGCCCCACCCACTGCCAAGTTGTGAAGGTCTGGGTAATAGTCTACAAATACACATATAAAATCAATTTAATTTTACCAATTTTCGAGAAATTGCAATTTCGTTTCTGATGAAGCAGGTGTATGTTTTATCTGAATATGATGAATGGACTTGAAATGGGGCGAACGTGTAGGACTACATAGGAAAAAGTATTTTATAGTACTCATGACTTCGGTTTATGTTATCATTTTCTTTAGGATTATGTCGTCCACGCTTAATATCATTGTTTGCATGCATTTTGTTTGTATTTTAGAGCTCGATTGGTACCGCACCTCTCTTTCGTAAATTAAGAGACTCCATGTTGGTTGGCAGCAGCTAATTCAGTTCTATTCTAACCATTTGCAAAATAACAGTTTGGTGAACTGCCGAAAATAAGCCAGCGAAACGTTCCAGCACAATTAAATACTTCGCAACCAGTTTCGGCCAAATGAAAAAAAAAACGTGTTGAAACAGAAGACGATCATGACGCACGTTGATGCCCCAGAAAATGAAAGGACTTGCAAATTAAGGAAAATCGAAAAAGAAATTTGATTGCAACGGGAGAATAGTTTGTCCATTTATTTTTATCAGTCGGTTATTGTTATCAAAAACCTCCAGTCCCGATGTTAGCACATCAAGATAAAATCATATTTAAACAAGGTGCGGAAAACAGATACATTTACTTAAAATAAAAGGGAAAAATTTAACAGGCTATACCTTTCAAACAAGTGATTCAAAATAAGGTAAAATTCGCATTTATTTATCTATTGCGGTAGCTATGTACGTTAATTAGTGATCTTTCCATTTGCAGTTTGATTATGCAATTACTAGCAACATATTCAAGATTGAAATAAGGTAAAAAATATCAAAAAAATCATGAGAACTGGTGACAGAAAACGCGAAATACTATAAAATCAATTTACTTTTGCCAAATATTTGGAATTAATTCTAGGAATTTTTTTGACCATATTATACAAACTACCAATGTTTAAGAATATAATGCATACAATCCTAATCGAAAATTGTATCTAATATCTTGCAAAAAGAACAATGCAAAGACTCTGTTATCAATTTATTTTTTCGTATATTATACGTATTGTATTTTACTTTGGTTGCAGATTACTTTCCAATGTTCAGGTGGATGGTGCTAAGTCTCCTGGCAAACAGGTAAATGAATAACTATAGTGGTTTGTAGATGCAGAAAGTTACTTTTAATTTTTGGTTGCCAAGTCTCTTTAGATTTTAGCATACCTTTAATTTAAATTTTTCTTTACCGCTATATTGTAGGATATACAAACGAATGTGATTTATATTGGTAATGTGAAAATTCAACATTGGTTGCCTTGATAGGGAATCACACGTTCCAGGATTTTTTCAGTATAATACATAATTATATTATATCACTCTTAATTATGGAGCTTTCACAGGCTTTGTAGGCCCATCGCCTTGGTGTGAGACAAGGCTAAGCTAGTTGGTACAATGCACAGTAGGGCGCGACACTGCGGGTTACCGTGTTGGTGCGAAACCCTGCTTGACTTGCCTGGTGTGTGGTGTATTTTTGTTTAGATGATCTTGTTCCTCCTCTAGTGCGATCGTAACACGAGGAGTGCCTTTAATTTGATCCCCAAAGGGAAATTGAGACCGGGACCAAGTATCGGTCACCCAGGGAATAAGAAAAATTTCCGACTTCGAACCGGGAAGTATTTGGACTATTATATCCAAAGCTTGGCTCTCTTACCACTGAGCCATCCCCGCCCTATTTCACTCTTAATGCTTCTAACAATTCTATTTGAATAAGGCGTTAAAAGTTTATATTTTAAGACATTGCAAATATATAAACGATGATAAAGGTCTCGTGAGAGGAACAAGCACGGAACAATTGTCGTGGAACATGTAAGGGCTATGGGATAGGATAGATTAATGTCTAAGTTGTTTAATTATTCAAAGTCTATGGTCATATATTAAATTGTTTTCGAATGATGAACGGTAATCTAGAAATTTCAAAAATTCATAATAAACTTTTCATGATTAGTAAACAATATTTTGTAGACACATTTTTAGTAAACGGCTTCAAAAATATATATGGTGTTTTAAAAATATGTTCAGATATTTTACTCACTTATAGATCTCATCAATATAAACAATAAAGTAGTAATAAACTTGGGTTTTTTTTAAGAAAATAAATATTGTTTGTTATTTCAATAAGTTCCCCACCCATTAAAACATAGCCGTGTAAATAAAACATTTTAATTACAAATAATTAAAGTAGATGTTCTACATATCCTCCTTACGTTTCTGCACATCCTTCGCATCTCCGTAAAAATGAACATCAGCATTCTTTCAAAGATTCCCGGATTCATACGAACAGTCTAGCAGGCACTTTCTAATCGTTCTCGCAATTTGTTTAAATTATTCACAGGCCTTGAATAAACTAACGACTTTAAACATCCCCAAATAAAGAAAGTTGAGCGGATTGAGGTCAGATGATCTAGGTGGCCACACAACTGGGCTCCGTCGCCCTATCCACCTACCATTGTAATTTTCGTTTAGGAAATTTCTGATCATGATTGAAAAATGTGCAGGAGCCCCATTGTACATCAACCACATATTCATTCTATGAATGAGGGGTACATCTTTTAACAATAGTGGCAAGCCATTACGCAAAAAGTTAAAATACAATTGGCCAGTCATATAGTCTCCAAAAACACCAAGCCAAACATTAATTGAAAATCATTGTTGATGATTTGATTCAATAATAGCTTGAGGCTTTTTATCACACCAAACATAGCTGTGTGAAAATTAAAAATGCCATCTCTTGTGAAACTAGCTCCGTCAGTAAATAAGACTTCACTAACAAAGTTTGCGGTTTCCGCAACTCTTGTCAGTGCCCATCGGCAAAACACCAGACGTGCAACATAATCAAGCACAATACGAGCCTGTACCCTTTGAATATGGTATGGGTATAATTGCTCCTCATGTAACATTCTCCAAATTAGGGAAGCATTAATATTTGTTTCGGCAGAAAGTCTTCTAGTACTGATACCTGGATTTTTTTCAATCCTCCTTAAAATGTTAAATTCCGCTTCAGGGGTAGAAACTGGTCTAGGCCGACCACCACTACTTGATTTGTCACACGGAAGTACCCGGTTCGGAGATGCTTCGGCATACAAGCGACGTGCTTGATCAGAATTTCCATTGGCCATTACCACACATGAAATGCATATCTGCCATTTCCGCGTTGGTATACGAGTACATATTCAAACAATAACAATATTGGCACTTACAAAAACTCAAACAAATGTTGTTTTTTCTATTTCGGTTTTATAAAGCCGTTCTAAGCGCACTGTTTTAGTTTAAAACAGTACGTTAAGGAAGCCTATAATCGTACTGTTTTTAGTTTGTTTTTTTACGATGTTGGTATTTGAATTTGAAAGTTTGAAATGTCAGTTTCAGCCACCTGTCAGTGCTGCCATAAGTGTTTATAAAAACTCCCTAGTAATAGATTTGACGTAAAATTTTCTACATAAATTTATTTAAAATACTCTTAAACTTCCTCAATAGAAAAAATA